>JAOXNO010000004.1:33729828-33746266 GCA_028565335.1 Limnodromus scolopaceus
TAAGACTTGTGCTCCAGACCCCTCACCAGCTTCGTTGCCCTTCTCTGGACCCGCTCCAGCACCTCAATGTCTTTTTTTGTGGGAAGGGGCCCAAAACTGGACCCAGCACTCGAGGTGGTGCCTCACCAGTGCCCAGTACAGGGGGATGGATCACCTCCTGAGTCCTACTCCCCATGCTGTTCCCGACACAGGCCAGGATGCCATTGGCCTTCTTTGGCTACCTGGGCGCACTGCTGGCTCGTGTTCAGCCGACAGTCGACCAACACCCCCAGGTCCTTTTCTGCCAGGCAGCTCCAGCCACTCTTCCCAAGCTGGAGACTCTAGAGAGTCCTCTATTGACTCAAGAGGCTCCATTACCTTTTTACAAATCTTTTTTGTGCCCATTCTGAAGAGCCCAAGTGCTGAGCCACCATTCCTGCAGCGGGGGCTGCGTGGGGGGAAGTCAGGCCACCCACCTCTCCTTGCATCACAGCACAGGAACGGGCGCAGCCAAGGAAGCCTTAAGTGGGGGAATTAACAGTTGTGCAAAAGAAGTACTTCTTAAGATGGCATTTCACAGAATCTTCATGATTGGAAGGGACCTTTGAGATCATGGAGTGCAACCATACACACACACACAAAAAACCGCTCCTTTCAGGTAGTTGTAGAGGAGGTTGTAGACCTTGACCTATTTGGTACCCTGACCAGGAGCACAGTAACATATGGAGTAGGTGATGTCGCACTTGGATCCTCTCTAGCACTGCTTTTAAAAGCAAGCTCTTTGTCAGGATAAGCCGTTTATCCTTGCGGGGGAAATGCCACTGCTGACTAATATTTTTATAACTGCAAACGGGGTCCTGCAGTGAGATTACTGAAGTTATTCTTCCTCTGTAAAACTTCTGTCATAGAATCTTTAAACCTGTTCTTCTGTTGGTTAATGTTTACTATAAGGAATTAAAAGTTACTGTACCTTAAGTGTTCTGGAAACACACGAAGGCAAGGTAGTGGAAAAACCAATTAAATGTAGGTGCTAGCTACATAATGAAGCATGAAGTAATGTAATCCATTCCTTAATTGAATTTTTCTCAACAATAATGAAAGATGCTTACAAGTCTTTAATTAAACATTGTTCCACTGTAATCCATTCTTCATCATCTCTCGGTATATTTCTTTCTTACACAGCATAGAGACTTTATATAAATTCTATTTACAAATGTAGAAAACGTGCTTCTTCCGTGACATGGAGCTCCTTTATTCGGATAAGACGGTTCATTGCTTAAGATTGCTCAGTCCATGAAGAAATTCTTTACAGATGGCAAGACAGGGTAGCTACAGCCCTTTAAGTGTCAGGGAAAATTATAAGGAGAACTGCTTTATCTCTCCTGCTGTTAGAAGGGGGAACAGAGAACGGGGTATTTTTTCTGTCCCCATAAATATGAAATGGGCTGTGGTGGAGGCCATTTGACTGCTAATGAATACCTTCAGGACTGCTTCTCTTTTAATAATGATATGTTGTTAACCTTGTATATCTTAATTATGCTACTGAAGAATATATGAAGTGTCTGATTCAGCCAGGGATTTTTTGGTATATTTGTTGTGGGTCTCCTGAAAGTACACATCACCGTGGTATTCAGACTAAATTGCGGTGCATAATGGAAGACAAACGTATCAGGGCATAGAACAAGAGCAATATCCCATAATTCTAGAGGGAAAAACCTGGGACAAGGGGTCCAAAATTATGAAGTTGGGCTGAAGGTGATAGTTGTTAGTGTCAGTCCCGATGGAAATGTGGATGCTCGTGAAACCTTGGCGTGGTGGTTTGAGATCATCTATTTTGTATTTGTTATTTGTGAAACAAAACAGCAGATAAATACATACCTGGGAGAGATTTAAATGTGGAGGACTCTCTTTTTGCACTTTTTTTCCTCTTCATTTTAATTTGTTATAAATACTATTTTGAAGCAAATACTATATATTGAAGAAATCATTTTAAATGGTCTTAAGTTTGAGTAAATGCATTGCTAAACATAGTCTTGGCCTTGTATGAGAGAAGATTAATGGCAGTGTTAATTTACTTTCTTTATATCATTCATAATTTTTTGTCTTAAGCCTTTATTAATCATTACCATAAATTAAGCAGTCCAAGTAATTTCTTGATCAAATTTTCTACTTCAGAGTTTTTTTTCTGCACATCTCTGAACTTTTGTCACTATTGAATTCATATTCTAGGAGAGGAAATGCTATTTTTTTCTTAAAATGGCACTATAGTACTTAACATTGATTTTTACCTGACACGCTATGATCTCCCATAGGCAGAACTTTCCACTCTCTGTAAATGTGAATTTAAATAACTTCCTCTGGAGGAAATTTGTTTTGTCAATTTTCTGTTATTTACCAAACGTTGTGTCCCTCTGATGTTACAATATTCTTTTGAAATTTTCTATCATCAGAACACTTTCTGCCTTTTTTTTTTCCTGCTGTTTTCGTCAGCATCTGATTTCTGGTTCCTGATTTCTAATATTTTTCTTTTAAGGATTTATAGGATTGTTATATAATTCTTATTCTCTCTTTTCCCCTAAATGTAGCCAAGTCTTTTATTTTATTTGCCTTTGGCTTCATTATCATGAGCTGCTGCTGCAAATACGTCCCTATTTGTACGAGTCAAATGAATCAGTGACTAATCAAAAAGAATATCGAATCTGATGAAGGTGGGGTCACTGGCCATCAGTATCCAGAAAAGAAATAATGAGATGAAAGTTCTCCCCAGCAGCTTTTCCTTATAAATCTAAAGCAAAATCTGGACTAATTTCTAAAATGGACAAAATTAGTTTACTTGTTAGTGTCTTAGGAAAAATTTGTCTGTCTCTAAGAACAAATTGTAGAAATAGCCACCACTGTTTTTCGCCATGTTACACGTTGATAAAATAGATACCAGTAAAATATGCTACTGGAGTCAGAGGCTATACGTTAATGCTTAACTGTCTCCCTGAGAACAGGCAATACAGCCAATATAGAAATGGCGGTGAGGTCATCACTAATGTATAGCTCACACAGAGGGATAGGAATTATACATTAACTATATTTTTTGTTTTGCATTGCATTTCCTATGTAAGTCCTAGTTTCCATGAGAGGCGTGGAATCCTTTTGCTCAGTCTGCCGGCAAGAAATTGTGTTTCTGTTCTGCACAGCTAGAAAGTGTTATTTCTTTGTAGTCCTGACACCGGCTCCCTCCTCTACGTTACCCAACCGATTGCACAGTTATGCCTAGAGGAAGGAAAGAGCAGAAATCTCGTGGTGTTCTGTGGTGGCCTCCGTGGCCGTGGTGTCAGGACCTTGAGATACGCAGAATAAAAGCCCATTGGTATAACTCAAATCACAGCAGTGTTAGCACCACGTGCATTCCCGTCTGGAAGGAATAAAAGTTTATTTATTTGCAAAATGAATACATTTTATTTATTTATTTATTTATTTGTGAAAGGAACAAATAAAATATGGACGTACGGTATGATGATTACATCAAGACCACGATGGCAAGACCATAAAAGCACTAGAAACTGAGAAAGACACCTTTTGAAATTCCAATGGGTAACAAAAAAAAAAAAAAAAAAAAAGTGGGCAATTTTGGGCCTACATACTTGTATTCACACTCTTGTATTTTTTCTGATACAACAGTACGTGATGAAATTACTCCAGAGGGAATATTTTTATTACACTTCTTCATTCCCCAGTTCAAAAGCCTTGTATCTGTTCTGATATTGTCAGAACTTTACGTTCCAGGACTTCCTTGGCTTTTAAAGGAGGAATTCTCCAGGGAAATCTCTGGGAACATGCAGAGGGAATTTAATTTTCCAGGAACAATAGTGTGGTGCAGTTTGTATATGAACCAAAATGCCGTGGGTTCGCTGTGCTGAAGATCACTATGGTCTGCAGCTGTTCTAACGAGAAATTTCAAGAGCAGACAATAGAGCCTATTAATTACCTTCCCTTCCAGTCCTCTCCAAAATGTTGCTCTTCCTTAAAAAAGAGGAAAAGGAGGTGATCTCAACACATTGCAAAATAATTCCTCGTTCTCTGGAGAGGTATTTCCCTTTATTAACACTGTCTGCGAGCAGGGACGTGGAGCCCAGTTTGGCTTCTCATGACCACAGTAAATGTTCTGGCCGTTCCTAGAACTTCGACTGGGAAGCGCCGGCCCCAGCGTGGAGGGACCCTTCCATCTTTGGTGCCAACTGACAGTGACTGGGGTGGGAGGGTTCTCCTTCCCAGCACTTTTCATCCATGGGATTCCGTCTCTGATTTCTGAGAGTAGATTGTCTTGGAGAAAAAACCTTGGAGAGAAAGTTACGGCAGTTTCAAAATGATCTAAAAATCATAAAAATCACTTTTCACAAACTGCTTTCTCTTCATAGCGTGGTTTTATTAATTTTTACATGTTGTATGAGATAGTGATCTTGCTTTAGCAACGCAGCGTGTTAAACAGGTGCTTTCAACTTGATTTACTGATTACTTCAGTTTTAAAGGAGGGTTGGTTTTGCAGTGGAAATTCTGAAATTTTATAAAATTTGAATTAAAATTTAGAATCAAGTCCTGAATTTGGGCGTTAAGGAACGCATCGTTTTGATAAAGTCAAAGCATTTTGTTTCTGGAAGATGGCAAATTTCTTCTGCATGCAGTCAAAATATTTTCAAATCTATCATGAAATTGAATTATAAAATACAACAATTTACTGCAAGCCACAAAAAAATTCAACTGATGTGACACACGTGAAATATCATGTGTCTACAAAATGGTGATTGCAATGAGCATGCAGTTTTTGACAGAATACTCTATTTCAGCATTCCTGTTGTGGTTATCCTTGCCAGCTGTGGATAAGCTGTGTTTGTGGTACTGAGCAGCCTGGAAAAATGTCCTTTCAAACAACGGCTTTTCAAAATATTTTTTGAGGATTGAATTCTTATGTAGCAAATGTAATTTTGTGGGATTTGTTGCCTCTGTGGATAAACAATGATCCTCAGCTGGTCTGTTCCCTGAAATGCTGTAAAGGGTCTTTTTTGTGTTGCAGCAACTGTTCAACTGTCAAGCTTTACGCAAGCTGAGTATACCAGACAACGACCTCTCCAGTCTGCCCACCACTATTTCCAGCTTAGTTAATCTCAGAGAACTTGATATCAGTAAAAATGGTAAGAGATCAAAAGTTACGAGTATTTTAAAGAATTGCCATGACGGCGAACAATGATGACATTTTAATTCCTAGCCATTACCAAACTTGTGAAAACTCGCTCTTGTTCTAGATGATGTGCTATTTTCCTGTCTGGCACTTGGGAGAAGTCTGGGTAGATTTCTACATCATTTACTGATCTCCCCCCCCCCCAAAAAAAAAAAAAATAAAGAATAGAGTTTGCTTTAGCATAGTGTCCCATGATGACTTGTGACCAGTAAACGTTAGAAATAGGAGCGGGGAGACCTTTTTTCAGTGCACTTATGAACCATTGCACTTTCGAAGTGGCTTAGTCCTTACTGGGCTCTCGTGGAACGGATTGGAGATTTTAAGGCTGCAGGTAAACGACTGGCAGGATTTCTAGAGTCAGTGACTAATCTACTGATGTGCGTTTTCCCAGTTACTCATTTACATATTTACGTGCTTAAAAGCCCCTGCATGTCTGAACTTAAGCGTCTTTGTTTTGGAAATGAGGCTTAGACACTCTTGAAAATTTTGAAACATTTCGTATCGGTGTAGGCTTAAGGGACTCAGGATTATGCGGGCGTCCTCCCCAGACGAGAGGGAGGCAAAGGAGAACATAAGCAGTTTGGAAAGAAATGAAAAGCACAAATATCAGTAGAAATGATGTCACTATTTAACTCTAGGGGAGTATATAAATCAAGCATTAGCATAATAGTTTTAGTACAAGGAATGGTATCTGGTGTTCTGGTATATTTATTTAGTGCTTAAGTATCACCTTCTAGACTATAATACTAAAATATATGTATTCTTCCTGTTATAGATTATCTCTGTTCTGAAAATGCCAAATGAACTCATGTATGAACAAAGCCAATTAAGCAGGTTTTTTGATGTGTGTAAAATAATTCTTTCAATTTTTTTTTTTAGGAATTCAAGATTTCCCAGAAAATATTAAATGTTGTAAGTGTTTAACAATTATTGAAGCCAGTGTCAATCCCGTCTCTAAGTGAGTATCACTAGCTTGTGTTTGCCTACTGCAGGTGCAGAAAATTTACACAAAATGAGCTAAAATTTAAAGGCATTGTATCAAGTTCATTTGCATGATTAATCTAAATTTCTTTTTAATTGTTTGAAAACCTTTTGTTGATAAAAACATCTGTGTATTGTGAAACAAATGGGGTGTCTTTCCACATGGTAAAGAAAGTGTTGGCAAAAGCAGTCCCATATGATGCGACCCTTTAAGCACGGGGGTTTGGTGCTTTATGTATCAGGAATAAGCCACGCTGCATCCTCACATACCATAAATCTCTTGGTTGGGACTTTAGCAACCCTAATTCCTTCCAAAAACTGGCAATAACAGTAACCAGAAAAAAATCTGTGTTGTAATCCCATGATTTATAAAATGGAGGGAAGGAGATGAAAGGGTGAAATTTTACTATTTCAGTTTAAAAAAGGGATAAAAAGAAAGAAAAAGAAAGAAAGAAAACACCTTTGACTTAAAACCCTCTGCTGGGAAGGCAGAAAAGGCTGATATAACTTGAATGTGCCAGGCATTTGAATTTCCTGTGGTTATAGCAATGTGGAAATGATGAACATGAGCGAAAATGTTGTCTGTAACAAGTAAGAAATCCTTGAGAATTTGGGTAGAAAAAGAAGGTGAGAGAGAAAGTAAGCTTTCTCTTTCTAAATATACATTGTTATTGTCTCCATAGCAACTTTGGTGTGAGCATTAAGCTTTTAACTGTTTTTTTTTAGGCTGCCAGATGGCTTCACACAACTTCTAAATTTGACCCAGCTCTATCTAAATGATGCCTTTTTGGAGTTTCTTCCAGCTAACTTTGGAAGGTAAGAGCTTGTCATCAAAGCACATCACTCTTTCCTCTGAACCCGGTTTTGGCTTTGAGGGACCATTTTGAATCTGTATTCTTTTTAAAAACAAAACAAAGCAAAACAAAAGAAAAAAACAAAGAGATTTTGGCCTTTCCAGCCCTATTTTGATGAATGGTTGTTGTTAGGGAGAACGTTATATGTCAGCAAGAATTTGATGATGAAGCGATGCGGTTTGGTGGCTTAGGGAGAAGGTGGGAAGAAATAGAAATTGAAGAAGAGCCTTGTCCTTGATCAAATGCATTATTAAATTGTGGCAAGGGCAGAAAATAACAATGTGGTCTATGCCTATTGAAAAATGAACAGGAAGAAAAAGTGTTGTGATCAGAAAAGAAGAAAGAAAAGACTGAGCACGGCAGAGTAACCAAAGGAAAAACCTGAAAGCAAGAAGAAGAGACAAGATTCAAAAGACAGCAGAGCAGAAACGATTAGAACAAGAGTAAAAATAAACGCAGCAGAAACTGAGCCAAAAAGTGTTAGATAAGGACAAAGCAGAGGGAGGGGGAAATCAAAGTTAACATAATTTGCCATTTAACAGGGCACTAGAAGGCGGTGGATCCTCGTGCTGTGCAGCTCTGGCAGAAACCTCAGGTTTATTCCACCAGTGTTACGGTGGGGAGGGAATGGTCAGCCTTCCTGCCCTCAGACTGTCCAGCTGGGCAAAGAGCTCAGAAGACAAAGGATTAACAGTGAAAATATATGCTGGTGTATATATATATCTATATGTATATATATAATTTTTAATTATTATTCTTTTTTCACCTAATATTATTTTTTTCCTGGTCTATCCAGCTACCCGTATGTGTATTTTATTGCCCAGATGGGAACATCAACTCAGCACTCCAAAATTAATACTGAGGTGGCATAATACATGTTGGAAATGACACGGGAATGCTCTGGCACTGAGAAATAGAAAGTGCTGCTTTCTCAGCACTTACTTGATGGGCCTGTCACTGACCCTGAGCTGAGGCCAGGCTTTACGCAGGAATGCCTTTTAGAAAGTCCTAGCTGAAGAAAGAGGAAGAAAAATTGTCATTGTTTGCATTTTATGAGTGCTTGGAATCTCAGAGTAAATCCTGAGACAGTTGGGAATCAGACAGTATGTTCAGATGTCAAGGAAAAATAAGTATATGAAATACCCTGCAATTCTATCAGATATGTAGTGTTTATAGTCATTATGCTCTTCCTAAAGCTTTGCTGGTACTTCGTCTAATTATCTTTGTCACTTAAAGACATGTCTACTGGTCTAAATCTTTTAGCAGAAAGCCCTAGCTTTTTGTTTTTTCTTTTACAAATGCATGTTTTGTCTAAACAAAATGATGCTCGTTCCAGTTGTGGTTGTTATTCCTTTATTATTATTCTGCTCCTATATTATCTATGTGATATCTCACATTTACAAATCCTTGCCACGTTTCCGAAGCTTCCCACATTAGCATACAGGCATTCTTGGGTGTTTTTTAACACCCACATGTAGGTCTTTAACTCTGTCTCCCTTATTGCTCTTCTCTGAATTTTAGTGCTCTCTTTATATCTTCTGGTACGCTAATATTCCGTTAGTCTGTTATATCTCATTTACCCTTGTGAATAAAGACAGGAACAGAGTCTACATGAGCATCATGTAAATGTCTCTCCACGTTTCTCATGTAAAGTTGTTCTTTTTAGTCCTGCTTAAGCGCAACTGTAGGACTTGAAAGGTTTTCTGCTTTATTTGATAGGAAAAAGATAACATCATATTTTACTAGAAGAGCATAATACTGGGAAGCCTTGAAGCTGGTGTTGTGCTGGACAGAGAGCTATTTAAAGCTTTGTTGTATTTTCTTAAACTTTTCTCACGTGTTTACACTTGTGGCACTAAAGGACCTGGACTGTAGAGACAGGGTGATGTGAAAAGCAGCATTAATGAAATCCTTGCAACTCACCATAAAGTTCCTCAATAAATTTTCTTCACGTCTAGAAACTGTGTTACCAGCCTCAAAGCTTGACTGGTGTGCCTCCGGGCTGACATCTCTGCTTAGAAATGGTACAATTACAAATTAGTTGTGCAGAACTTCTTGGTTTCACACTGGCCTTGAGCAATCCTCGGGACGGGCGGCTCGTGCTTTGACTGTGCCTCCAAAAATAGTTGATTGGAGATGGCGGAATTTCTGGAAGTGGAGTGGTACAATTTGAGGTGAAGAGGAAAGGGCCTTTTTCATCCTTTTGGTTTTGTATCCTATAGAATCATAGAATGGTTAGAGTTGGAAGGGACCTTAAAGGTCATCACATTCCAACCCCCCTGCCCTGGGCAGAGACGCCTCCCACCAGACCAGGGTGCTCAAAGCCCCTCTTCCTTTTCCTCCCCACATTCATTATAATTGGGAACTGAAGAACCAGCAAAAGGGTGACTTGAATCAAAATCCTTTCACATTTATCAAATTATCTTCTTAGACAGTACGGGTAATTAGTCAACGCTGCCTGAAATTCTGGAGTTCTAATATGTGAGGTTCTTCATCTCTTATCTGATGTGTCCTTCTTCCTTCCTTCCCATTGTCCTACTTCATGCAATTTATTGCGGTGGCTTAAATAATATTGCAGTGAGAGTTTGCACAATGCTATGGAATTGTGAATTACTGTTGGATAGAGGTTCTAATTCCTGCCAACACTTCAGCACATGTCCTGCTTCTGGGTAAAATGCAGTATGTTCAGTGGAGATCTGTTGTGTAGTGTTGGGCTGCCTCCGTGGAGCTGTAGAATTCAGCGCTCAGGAAAAGCAAAAGAAAGTTGTGAACTAAAAGTTGCTTTCTGTCCTTTAACAGATTTGGAAATATTTGAGAGAAATTAACTTTAACTATGTTTGCCTTGTTTTAAATAATTAATAAGAATGTTTTCAAATTACTGTGAAAAACTGATACATGTCAAATTTTTTCAGAAGCGTTCAGATAAGGAAAAATATGCCCTTACCTGAAGCTGCCTGTCCTTTCATGGAGCTGTTTGGTTCTGCATACATTTCGTATCATATTCAGCCCCACAAGAACTGGACATCTTACTGGTGTGCATTGTGCATTGTTGCAATAAGTTGTTTCAAATCGTTCTTATGGATTCCTGCACTGATTCATGGAATGAACTAATTATTCTCTATCATCTTTCTAGACTTGTCAAATTGCGAATTTTGGAGTTAAGAGAAAATCACTTGAAAACTCTACCAAAGTAAGTGATTGAGTATTTACATAAGTCTCTTTCACCTGAAATTTCCAAAAGTGCAAAATATTTGTGTTGTTAGCAATGCAATGGTGTCATTTCTGTTAAGAGTCATTTTTTTCCCGTGGGTTAAAGGAATTCTACTGAAGGTTTTTAGCAAAAAAGCGAACATGGAATGGAAGATGGAGACTGGTACTTCAGCTGCCTGTGACTCAGTATCCGAAATCTATAACGTGACATTTTAAAATAGCAGATGTAAACAAAATTGGAAAACAACAGATGAGAGAGCCCTGGTCAGTGATTATGTGACAGTATTTTTCTCTCCAAAGAGTAACCTGATGTATTGAAAATGCTCTCGGTGTAACCTCAGTAGAACAATCTCCCCGTGTGTTCGGTACAGAAGTGAAATGTATTTGCTGGTTTGCAATGCTATTCAGAAGCCTGTACCATCAGAATATTGAGGAAATGTCAGTTTGATAGTGTTCCTTGGTGTTATTTACCAAAAAAAGGTAAGTTGCTATAATTTGTTGCTATAATTTGACCAACATTTAAATGATATTTTGGAAAGGAAACAGAAAAGAAAGGAAAAATGCATCTATACACTTCCCCTGCTAAATATAGCAAGTTGCACTGCGTAAAGCAAGGAATATGGTTTTGAATTCAGACCAGCATGATGTAACTGTTTTCTGTAACAGGGATCCTGACCAATGAAAAAATGTCCATGGATCTGGGGACTGTTAGAAAAGGGGGTTCTGTGTCCCCATTACAAGTGAGACTTACCGTGGTGGCAATAGACTGTATTTATGAAATACTGAATTGCATATTATTTAGCTCATTTAAAAAGGGCACTCTTTCTAGCAAGGATGCATTTATCAAAATCTCCTACACAGGCATTTTGCCCATAATGGGATATAGTGACATTTTCACTGCTTCCTGTGGGCTTTTATCCACAGCGCTTTCCTTTTTTTTATAAGGAAAGCTATTTTTTGTGTTAAAGGCGATATTCCTTATATCAGAAAGTTTATACAAGAAAGTGTTTTCCACTGTTTCCTCTGCTCGGAGTTACATTTACTGTTTTGAAAGACACACACAAAAAACAGAGCTTCAACCTGCGACCAAAGTGTTTTTCTGCAGATTTGCAACCTTTGAGGTCTTTGTCACCTGAAGGGCTGTTACCTGCAGTGGTGCCCACACGGTATCTAACTGCCTCTTAAACATCAGCATCTCTGAGAAGGGAATTGCGTTGTCTTTGTGAGCAGAACGTGCCTGTTGGAACAGCTGGACCTGTGTGCGCTGGGACCAAAGAGTTGGAATTCCATGACCAGAATTGCTTTGATCAAAGGGAATATTTTTATCTTTCTGGTCTGATTCAGATCCCAGTAAAGATGATGACAGACTTGATACTGAATTCAGTGGGAGCAAGGCTGGGATTGTGTGCCATTGTTATTAATAAAAATAATTATGTGGTTTTTCTGTGATACGTGGTGTTTAACAGGCAAATTTTGGCAAGTGTTTGGAAGGCTGCTTATAAATGCTTGAAGGGGTTGCTTATAAACGCCTATAAATACTTAAAGGGAGGGTGTCAGGTCTTTTTTCAGTGGTGCCCAGTGACAGGACAAGAGGGAACGGGCACAAACTTCAACATAAGAAGTTCCACCTAAACATGAGGAGGAACTTCTTTCCTGTGAGGGTGGCAGAGCCCTGGCAGAGGCTGCCCAGAGAGGTGGTGGAGTCTCCTTCTCTGGAGACATTCAAACCCCGCCTGGACATGTTCCTGTGGAACTTGCTCTGGGTGGACCTGCTTTGGCAGGGGGTTGGAGGAGACGGTCTCCAGAGGTCCCTTCCCACCCCGTATCATACTCTGATTCTGTGAAGGTTCATACCTGGGCGTAGCAGCCTCTGGTTCCAGTAGCACTGTTTGGTAAAGTGCCTGAGCGTGACTTTTCCCACTGTGTGATGCTGAAAGTAGGGAGGTCCTTTGATTCCTGTAACCAAGGGAAACGTTATTTGTGGGCGCGTTTCTTCTCTGCTCTGCGCTGTGGCAGGAGGCTTGGCCATACGCTGCTGAGACAAACTGGAAAGGAAAGGTTTTGCTAATGCAAATGCTGTCCTTAAAACTGATGGATAAAAGGGAGAGCTGTCTCATGAAAAAAAAGTAAGAGAAAGGACACTGACAAGGTTTATCTTCTAGAGCCTTTTTCTCTGTAAGCAATGAAAGTGTAGTGGATAGATGGGAATTAACACGTATTACAGTGTTAATTTAGAGGATCTCCATTCTGGTTCCCAGTTAGGGTCGATTTGACCATTTTTTTAATGAAAAGACAGTAACTACAAGTCTAAAGCAGCATCTCTCTGCTTCCTGGCCCTGGGCAGGCAAGGGCTGAGCCTGGGAAGATGCCGGGGGAGAGCGCTGGGGCCGTAGAGGGATGCAGACACTGAGATGTGGCAGCGCCCGTGTCCTTTGGGAGTCACAGGGGAACAGGAAAACGTTAAATACCACGGTCTCTTATTCTCTCAGCCAGTAAGGGAAGGAAAATCATGACGAGAAAGCTGTGTCTACAATAGAACCATCTGCAGTTAGGAAAGCAAATGCAGAAACACAAACCAGAATATATTCTGCAGTCTAATATAAACTGTAATATATTTTACAGTCCAGTTGCAAAAAAGGTGATGCAGGTCTTTCAGGTGTATAATTAAAGGCTTTCTTCCTTGTCCTTCTATTTATTAGATATATCATGAAAACGATAACTGGGTTATATTGGTAGTTTGTCCAGTAGTTCTAAAGTAAGAATGAACGTGAAAAGGAAGACAACTAAATAACTGTAGTATTGTAATTTTGCTTTTAAGTAGATGAAATATACTGTAATATATATATAAATAGTTTAAATACACTCTAAGGCTGTTTAAGTAATTTCTGCTCAGTACTATTACTGTGTTCCATGCAACTTAAAAGATGTTATCAAAAAGTAGATCATTTTATTTCATCTGTTCTGTACTGTAAAATATACATATAAAGAATTCTTAAGAGAAATATTTAGCATTTTGGCATAAACAGGAATTAAGTGTGCTTTGTGCTTGCCCAAGCTCTAATTTTGCTGTATTTCAGACTAACTCAACAGTCAAGGCTGTTGTAAAATGTATCCATGGTAACTGAATGCAAAATGTTCTAAAATCATATACAAAAATATCAGATTAAGTAAATACTAAGTATAGTTGGCTGATAATAAATAATAAATTAATTAAATGCTAAGTATAGTATAGTAACCAGAGCAGAGATCTCCAAAGTGTCCCTCTTCAACGCGTCTTGCATCAAAAAACGGGAACTTCCCTTTGCTGAATTTGTTGACATGATTTAACAGCGTCTAAAACGTGCCCAAGCGTATCACTGTATTCCCGGACACGTTCCTGATAGAAAGTTAGCGAAGCGTTGTGCCTTCCGAAAGTGCTTTGGAGTCTCTGCTGATTCCTTCTGACAAGGAGACCGAGCACCTGAAATAACGCCGTCTCGCTCCGTCACGCCGGGCAGGAGCCGTACGGAGCTCTTCAAATGAAAATGCTGCGGGACGGTCCTATTCTCTGTCAGCAGCGCTTTCTCCTCAGAAAACACCTTGCAAAGGCTTGCAGATATTTCTAACGTACTGAAAATATTTGTGTGCTTAACCCACGCATCCTCACAACGCCGTTTTATGAAATCGGTACTTTGTTTTCTCTCTTATACTGTTTGATTAAAGATTATTATTTATTGATTCCAGTTTCCGGGATCTTTTGAGCATTTAGAAATATTTGTCTGTCTCTGGCCGGTCTTGCAAATAATTTTTAATATTTTATCAAAGCTTTGCTTTGTCCTACATAAACAGAAAAAACTGCTTTGTTCTCGTGAAATTCTGGTAAATGTTTCAAAGCCATTTGTGAGATTCTGACCCGGTTTCTTACGTTTGAACAACGTCACCAGCTAGACGGCAGGGTTGTCTTTTGGCTTGAAGAACCAACTAAGACAATTTCTATTACTCTGTTTGGATAAAAACGTGCTTGATCTTCACTGGCTGTAGCAACATGTAATATTCCTGTGTAAAAGCTCGGATGGTGTTTCACAGACTGTGGCTCTCAGTAGCTCCGTGGCGTTCTGCTCTGTAATTCAAATACTCTGTATTTATAGCCCCAGGCGAGGCGTTCCTATTGCCAGGGATGTTTTCACTCATTTTGCACCCAAACTGACACAATTTAGATCAGTGGACAGATTCCCGTTGGCTTCAGTGGTTTTGAATGAGGCGTTTTGTGCTTCAGTTTTTAGTTATTCTGTGTTTGAGTAATTTCTCAGAGTGGAGAGATGTAATTCCCAGTTTTCCATCCTGCTGGATGTTGCTGGAGCTCAGGCTGGATGGGAAGATGTGAGGAAAGAGGCGGCTGCTGAGGGAGGAGCCACTTGAAGAGTGGCGGTGGGAGGTTGATGAGTCCCACAGGTCCCACCAAGGACCCATCTTGCCCTGGTCCTGCTTGTAGCACTGATCAGCTCTTACCTGGCAGGACCTGAGTGACTTGGTGACTCTAAACCTCCTTTCTTTAACGTCCGTTTTCTGGGTCGTTTATAAACTAAACCAGCCTGTGCCCCAGCCCCTCCTCCTCCACACACTCCTTTACAATTGGTATTTTTTCGAATCCCTGGTTATTTTTTTATCCATGTGAAGACTCTCTCTGGTCACAGAGCAGGTTAGGGTAAGAACTTTCAGTGAAGGTTGTGTTTCAGTGAAGAACCTTTGCACATACCTCTTGGTAGACTTTATTATCCGGCTCTTTCATACTCTCAGCTCTTTCAAAAGACTCCAGAAGTATTTTGGGTCATCCCTACTCATCACAAAAACTGCTGAATTTCCCCGGTGTGTAACATTTGTCTGTGTGTCCCCTCGTTCTATTGTTTGAAAGAGTTCCTGTTCAGGTATCTGGTGCAGTTGTCAGTCACTGGGCTGTGGTTTCCTCTGCTTATCCGGGTCTGATTGACAAATCGTGGTGACGTTGGTGACACGCTTCCTGGTCATCCCGCGCTGGAGCCCCGTGAGAGAGGTTTTGTGTGTCCTACCTACCTGCATGTTGTCTGAGCTCTTAGCTGTGGGTTAGCGTTGCAGCATGGGAGCCTCCTCAAACTGTGTACAAATACAGAAAATTAATTTAGTTTTCCTTTTCTGACCTTTTTTTTTTTCCACTGAGCATCCCTTTCATATCTTTTCCATAGACTCTGGCAGGCTTCCTGCTCCTGCAGGGGCTGAGGGAAGATTTATTATTACTTTCCATGCCTTTTTTTCAAATATTTCTGAAGATATTTTCTGGCTTTCTGTAGGTAACCATTCTCTTCTATTTTCTTCAGTTGGAGGTGTTTTCATCTTTTTAAAGGATGTCTTCTAAGACTCCTAGGTTTTCTTCTATGCCATGCTGGCTTTGGATTTTCTCAAGTCCTTTTGATGGGTGATTTTGCATTGCTTTAAGTGTCTTGATCTTCTCCCAGCAGCAATTTATGGTTTCCCCCTGTTTGGTAAGTGGGTTTGGCCAAATGTGCGAGATTTCAGGCACTAAGCGCTTCTGGTTTTGTGTTAACATACATTGGTAAAGAAAATAAGCTTTTCCCAACCATTAGTTAACTTCTGGAAAGTAATTTCGCACTAGTTGAGTGAAAGTTCCCAAGGGTACAAATACAGCAGTCGTGTTTGTGCTGCCTACGCTGTAGGAAACAACTTTTTGCGCGGCGATGAGTCCCCCTTAAATCCAGTGGCAGGCGCGGGGTTCTGCTGTCAGCCTTTGGGCTGGGTGGCCTCGGTTCCAGCTGCACTCGAGACCTGCTGCCCTGTTTCTGGATCTTTAGATGTAATAAATGTACTGGTATGCTGTAGGTCTTCCTACAGGGTCTAGTGTGTTGCTAGCCCAATCTCCAGGCAAGCAAAGTAGGATTCAGGGTCTGATGTTCTCCCCAGATAAGTGAAAACCAAAACTTTGTGTTCAAATTGGATGTAAATCTAGAATATTGAAAAGCAGAGTGTTTTCACAGAATCACAGAATGCTATGGGGCTGGAAGGAACCTCTGGAGATCATCTCCTCCAACCCCCTGCCAGAGCAGGGCCACCCAGAGCAAGTTCCACAGGAACGCGTCCACGTGGGGTTTGAATGTCTCCAGAGAAGGAGACTCCACCACCTCTCTGGGCAGCCTCTGCCAGGGCTCTGCCACCCTCA
>JAOXNO010000004.1:33754167-33771405 GCA_028565335.1 Limnodromus scolopaceus
CAGGGATGGGGCAGCCACAGCTGCTCTGGGCAACCTGGGCCAGGCTCTCACCACCCTCACACCAAACAAGTTCTTCCTGAGATCTCATCTCAATCTCCCCTCTTTCAGTTTAAATCCATTACATCTTATTCAGAGTGTGGGAAAGCAACTATCTAGGAGACCCTGTCAGTAGACATCTTCCAGATCTTACAAACTGCACTTCTACAGTTAAAACTGCTGGATTTCACCTATGAAGAAATCAGCCGTTCTTCTGAGGGGGCGTAACTATGACTATAAACAGATATTTCATCTGCGACAACAGAGGTTGTCCTTCTGCTTTTTTTGTTTTCTGAGGTGCTCCTTGCCATCTCTGACAGCTTCCATCCTTCTTACTCAATTAACGTGTAGGTAGTTATTGAGTCCTGACATTTTCCATCTCAAATTCATCCTTGCCTTTTTCTAGCACATCCCCATTTTGTTTCTCTGGCTTTCCCTTTAGAAATAATCCTGAGTTTGATCTATGTTCACGCTGTCTTTAGGGCATATTTCAGTAGAAATAGGAATCAAAAGGACTACTAAATAAGAAACCTTCGTTGAGAGTAAAATCCTTTTACTCGTGTTTTTTGGGTTAGCTGATTCAGTTAACTTTTAGTCATCAGATATTCATTAACACTTTTTGAACTTGGTTCATCCCTGTTAATTATTCAGCATCTTAAGTTAGGTCTTCCTGCTCCCTGGCAAAGTAAATGGGAAAATGGGGCCAAAACTGCATTTTCAGTCTGGCAGGCTAAAACTGGGGCTGGCTTTAATTTATGTTCATTCATTCCAGGCAAAACTAGCACATAAGAGTATGAAGCATGTGCTGAATTCTTTAGATATTTGAATAATATATTGTATATCCTGGTGAAACATGGGTTATTTTTAGTCAGCTTTTAGTAGTGGGAAACTTAGAGCGTGTTTCTCCTCAAGTCTTCAAGGTGATGGAGACCCAGATCCCAAGAACTAGTCGTTTTGTATTAATTTAATAATATGTTCAAGTTGACCAATACTGCGGTGTTTACAAAGCAGTTGTTTACTTTCCACTGTATTATTATGCTATAAACAAAAAATAAGGTGCATAATACATTATTCACCAAATCCCAAATCTTTTGAGCAGAAGAGCGAGGTGCCCTTTGTGGTGGGGACTGATGCCGTGGGTCTTGATGAGCTGCGGTGGCTCTGAGTTTAGGTCACTGCAACGGGTCCTGGGTCCGTCACCGTGAGACAGGGGGTTGTCCCAGGACATGGGACAGTTTTTATTGTCATTCTGTCTATCACCTGTGTTCCTGATAATATTGTGGCATTCCTCCAGATTTTTCTGAGACAAACAGCATGAAATAGAAAATTCCAAAGTTAAGTGGTGATTTTCCGTTTTCTGTATCAAAGGATCCTTCAAGTAGTGATTCATAAGCCAAAAGGGATGTTTCATCGTCATGCTGTGGATGTGTAGTAGACAACAGGGATTATTTGGCTCGAGGAACACAGCATGTTCCCAAAGCGTGGTGAGCAAGAACCCACAAACAGGGATCTACAAAGAATGGCTAATTTTGTGCCGTGGGGCATAGGGTAAGGAAATTTGTGCACCAGGTGAGGTGGACTTTCATGTAATTTAGTCCAGAAAGTAGAAACATACAGTAACCTTATTTTTGGCCATGCACACCAGTTATGAGGAAGAGGATAAAGGAATCCAGAAAGCAGATGCAAAATAAAAAGAGGTAAAGAAGGTGTTAAAAAAAAAAGGATAAAAAATGTATTTATAAAATATATTTATTTGTATATATGAATTACATAAAAATATATGTATATATGGGCATGAGACTTGCAGTGGCCAATGAGATTTTCTCTGCGCTCGCTTTATTGGTGCAATTAGTTAGGCAGAAGTTGAGCTGAGAGGAAATTCAGAATGCCCTTCCCCAAGGATTGGGAAGCTGTGCTGGGAGAGAAGTTGGTGTGTGAAAAAAGGCCAAAACTGTGAAGATTTTGCCTCTCTCTACAACCAGTTGAGGAAACCTTTCCAGTTGTAGAGTGATTCATAATTAAGGGATTCATTTTAGAGGTCTGACCCATTTCCACCATAAACAAACCTGGTGGGAATTTAAGATCCAATGTGGAAGGCAGTATTTTAAGTCGGCAGTGTCTTTCTAAAACCCTTGAATTTTCCACGCGAGCATTTTTGCCCGAAATCAGGTGTCCACATATTTTTCTGATGGCTGATTCATGAAAGAGCTCAGTTTCCAGAGTCTGTATGTGGGACTCTTGTCTTTGTGGTGCTTTTTATTTTATGCCCGTGATACAGAATTAGGTGTCAGAGCTCTTCAGTGCCACAGATGCACGAGTTGCGTTTAGACACCACCTGGCCAGCAGTTCCAGCTTCGGGGCATTGAAGTCGGTTTTTCTCATCTCTGCATCTGAAGATGGAGAGTGCCCTTGCCCATGGCCCGCTGTGGCCCAAACCGCCGACAGCTGGGGAGTCGGGGGATTTTTGGGCACCAGAAGTGGCAGCATCAGGAGCATCAGCACGAGTAGACGGTGCTGAGGTCGTTCTCCCAAAGTATGTTCTGAAATCAAGCGATGCTGGCACGCAAAGGCTGTGGGAGGCTGCCTCCTGCTCTGGAAGGTTTGATCCAGAGGAGTATGTTGGCCGTTTTTCCCCGATGCTGAACCCAATAACGCTGTGAGCAGCCCTGCCTTTGCCCAGCAGGATTCCCTGCAGCCCTGCAGCCAGGGCAAGGGTGCTCTCTGGGTTTTCTGCTCCCGGCTTCTCTCTGTGCTAATAGTGGGAGCGTGTAAAAGTCAGAAATGAGCAGAACTTCCAGGGCTGAGCGAGAGTCCTGGAGTCAGTGAGCATTCAAAGGCTCCGTTGCTTCAGCATCGTTCCGTGGGCTCCACTGTGTTCTCTCATCTGTGGGTTGGTGCTAGAAACTGTAAAATCCTTACTACCTCCTTCAATATAATTAAAAGTTGAAATGGATATTATTTTTAATAGTTAAAGATGAAATAGGCATTCATATACACATAATGTACAATATTTCACATATGGTCTCTATTTCAGTCCATGTGTAACAATGTTTTCTATCCTCAAAATAAATTTTTTAACATACTCTGTTATTTTTAAGCCTGGAATATATATATATATAGTCAATACTTTATGACAGATTAATTCCTACTTTTGGTCCTTCGCTTCACACCATACGTGTTTTATATTCTAAAAATTATATGTTATCTTGAGATTCACTGTAAACTAAGACTGATTTTTCTTTGTAACCCCTCAAGTGGTGTGTAAGTGAATAGCTCCTTGTGATTGTAGCGTGGAATGCTTTAGGTCTGGGTAAGATTTAACTATTCTGCAGCAGGTAAACTATTAACACTAAGGATTAATTTTACAATGGAACTTCTCAACGGATTCATTAATGACTTTAAAGTTACATTGCAAGGTTTAAAATACTGAAGCTGGAAGAGACTCCTGAATGTGACGTTTTAACAACATTGAAATAGAGGTTACTGTGTACAACAAAAGTGTGAGAAAATATTATTTGAAATCAATACAGCAGTTAATCCAGTAACGCAACATACTTACCTTTATTTGCTTTTTATTTCTTCAGAAGGTAATGGTATCCATTTGTCATGAACTCAATTGAAGATAGAGCTCTGTATGTTGTTGCGCCAGGAAATAGAGGGTGCAACCGCTGTAACTGTCTCCGACCTGTCTTTGCAGAAGTTATGGCCAACAAAAAGCATGCATTAATTCAGGAGCAGTATTATATTGCCTCTTTCTTTATGCTTATTGTGTACATCTACTTGTGTCCCTGACACAAATGCTTTTCACTTGGGAAATTTTACCTATTAGAGATACTTTTGTTATTTATGAATACAGTTCTTCAGGTGTGGGAATAATTCAGGCGTGATTGGAAGTTTGTGATTGAAGGTTTGGATAAACCTTTGTGCGGTCACTGTCTCCTGGCTGTCTGAAAGCTGGCCAGGGTTTTTAGGGAATACCATAATGTCATTAAAATCATTTATGGCTGTTAACTCATCTGTTTTGCCAGAAACCGTAAACTCAAGGCATTTTCGTGGTTATTTGGAGTGTTTCCAGTGTGTAGAAAAGTGTCTTCTAAATAAGGCAGCAAAAGCAAACATGGAAGAGCATGAGAAAGTTATATTAGGCAGTGATTACCACGGGTTACCATGAGTGGGATTACTATGAATTATGATGAATACAACTGAATTGTGTAATGTGAGTTATGATTTATGGAATGTGAAAGTTTTAAAACTATTGTGAGCGATGTTAGTATCTCACCAAGTATTCAGTAATCTCTCTAAGATGCTGTCTGTGCTGGTGTTCACGTATTTGTAGTTTTCTCAGTACGATGTTCCATTACTGTATTTAAAAATAATTTTAAAACAATTCACCTTCTTCTGAACCTACCGTGAGGTCCACTTCAGTAGCTGAGAGTCACATCTTCTCCCTGTAACTCCTGCAGCTACTTATGAATGGAAGAGTAGATCCAAATGCAATATGGATAAAGATTTATGTGACATTTTTGGCTGTGAGTTTTATTAGCACATTAATTATATTACATTACATCATTTAAGCAATGAATATTTAACTAAGCATTACTCATAATTGCACCTTTCCTGTTCCACCTTTATAAAATGACCTCACATAAAAAATATAATTAATCTTTTCATAAGAAAAATATAAGTAATTACATGAAAGAGATAAAAATATCACAAGCTAATGAAAAATCTCATCTAAAATTCCACTGGGTGCATTTGGCAGTGTGCTTTATCTTTGATATAGTACCAGTGAACTGAAATTAATCTGCTCCCATATAAATGTTAGAGTTTCTGGAACTATGGATCCGACTGTGGGGATTACACAAAGTGATGTTTAAAAGTTGCCTTTTCTGATGAATTTATGGTGGTACAAACTAAACCTTTTAAAGTAAAACTTTTGGCCAAAGGCAGAATGCAGTATGAAATGCACAAGTTCTTGCCAAGTTGATTGTAACTTAGATTACTGTTCATTTCATCTGTGAAGAGTTTCAGAGTTTAGCATTTCAAAATTTGTAATTTTGCATATGCATAAAGAGGAATTATCCAAGAATTATTTCACTGTTTCAGCCACCTTTTGCTTTTCTGAAGCGAGCAGTCACAGATATAAATCCAGATTATTTCTCATTTAAAGCCCTTTGCTGCCTAAAGCATGGTTGATACTAACTTTTGGTTCACTTTCTTATGCTACGTTCTTGTTTGACTCTCTCTTTTAAAACAACCAGGCTTGGTACCTTTGCTATGAGGAGCCAAAACACTTTCTAGTAGTTTATAAAGAGGCTGATAAAAAATTTAAAAATCTGTATCAAAAATGTCACAATTTGCATGACTTTCGATTGCTTACAAATGTAACGTGGGTCATTTTCCTTGAGCAACTGTGAAAAATTATACCAAGATTTTATGTTCGTTTTATACTTAAGTAATTATTGCTAGCTTTTCCGTTCAAGAATTTTAGCTCATGTTTTGAAGGTGGAGTCTATTGTTCTTATTTGCACCAGCATCAGTCTTGTAATTCTTTTTTCAGTAACAGTATCATTTGAGCTTTATTTTTATCTAAACAAAACTTGAACTGACATTTTGCAAGTAAAAATTTCATCTTGGGTATCTCCTTGTCTGTTACAGGTCAATGCACAAACTGACCCAGCTGGAGAGACTTGATCTGGGCAATAATGAATTCTCTGAGCTGGTAAGAAATGCACCATTTTTTAAAAAGGAAGCCTGTGTGCTTTGGGTGCTCTGTGGAGGGGGCATTAAAATTTGACTTAAAGAGCATTATTGTATTGTGGCCATGTGCTATGGTCAGAAGATGGATCATGGTTCATGAGGTGACTGTTGGTAATACAATATGCTTCATCTACATCATCAAGGTCAGAGATGGGTCTCCCTCTGAGCTGGTTGCTAGAGCTGGAATATTTTAACGTGGGATGAATTGTTCATCTCACTGTAAATACTTTGTGTCAATGGTGTGTTAATTTCTTAATATCTGTCATTATATCCTGCAAACATTAGCAATTGCTATTAGCAGAAGTCAATTTTGGACTCCAGAAGCAGTTTCTGTCCCTAACTCACCTCTAAGATGAGAATTCGTTTCCTTGAGATTTAATAGCTTTCGGGAATTTTCTCTCGTCTCAGCACAGAGAATAGTCAAGTTGTTGTTCCCTTTAGATCTGTTTCTGCTACATCTCCAGGAGTCAATAATTCTCAGAAACAGTATGAGGGTATTTAAACTGTTTTAAGGAGAGCTCGCTGAGTTCCTCCGGCAGGAACTGTAAATAAGTTAAGAGAAGCAAAACTTAGAAAAACTGCTGCCTCATCGCTTTTGAGACCTGTCACTCGTAGGGCTGTTTGGGAGAGCCTGTGCTTTTTTTGGACAACAAATTAATTCTGTGACACTCATGATTGCACTGATGGGCAAAATAAATGTCTGTGTGGGCTTTATCCACTGATAGCCTGTCTGGTGATGGTTACCCCTGGGGGCTGGACCCCCTTTCCTCCAGAGACACGGAACAACCTGTAAAAATAGTGCTGCTGAGTCAGGGTTTACAGTTTTCTGAGGGTGATGTCTCCTGCAGATTTAATTAAAATTAAGATATTTTCACTTTGAGCGAATTTTGAAATGTCATCTAGCAGTAGAAAGCTGTAGCAAAGAGTCTATGTCTGGTTCATAGACAGTGCACTATCTTCTACTGTTATGGTTATAACGCTGTTAATGTTTACTAATTTATACTGCTATCTAGGAGAAAATAAATGGCTGTAACTCCTGGATTATTTTTTTTGCATAGATAAACAGAATAAAATTTTCAGAAGTGGCATTTGGAATTCTGATCAAGAGAAATATATACATATACATATATATATATATATTTATGCTTCCTGAATTCAGAGTGTGTCTTTGTTGGGGTTGGTTTGGTTTTGTCGTCTTTGTTTTAAATGACTCCCAACATCATTCTATGCTTTTGCATTGTAGCATAAGAACGGTAAATCAGGAGTCCAGGGGCCCCACAGTGCTGGTAGGACCAGACTCCCCAGGTTGACTCATTTTTCAGGAAGCTGGTCCAAAAATGCAGGAGCCAGAATCAAATGCCAGATGCAGAATGGGAGGGAGGGAACAGCATGAACCTGCAGAAGTGTCGTAGGAAGAATGGTTCTAACTTAAATCAAGATCACCTGGAAAAAAAGGATAGAAAGGTCCTGGTTTTGTGGATTCTGAAAATTTGATTTGAGTTCCTTCTTATTGAGAAAAATACTGCCCAGAACCACGGCGGTGTGGAAGAGCTTCATTTCTTTAACAGTCAGTCCCTGGATTTGCGCCGGGAGACTGTGCTCCGTGCAGACGTGGGAGCAATAGGCCTGGGGTTACCAATAAAAGTAGTTGCAAAAATGAAATAATTCTGTTCATTCATTTTCCGGAAACAAGATTTCACGAATCATGAGTTAGGTATGTGTTCCTAAAATAGAAATTGTCACTTCCCAAATAACAGCCATATTCGAGTGACTTAATGTCATCAGAGATGGGAACAATCTGTGTCGCAGGTCTCCGGGCAAACCAGAGCATCACACCACGAGGTGTGGGTCAGGGATCTGAAATCTCTCCATCTTTGAAGTGTCAAAAAAATGGCAGAGGAGGAATGATAACCAGCAATCGCAGTGCCCGGAAGGAGGGGGAGGCTGGTGCCCTTCTGCGTCAACTCTATGATTCTATACCGCTTACCAAAACCTTAGTGAGACCTCACCTGGGTTATGGAATGCCATAATCCATACTCAAGAAATTTCAAATCAAACTGTAATATGTACGAGAGGGGAGGCAGCTGTTGCCTTTGAGAATGGTGTCTGTCTAATGAGGGGAATTTAAAAGAAAATTAAAGCTGAGAGGGGAAATGATGATTCTCTCTAATAACCTTAGTCAGTGAACACTCTGGAGGAACAAAGAATCATCAATCATCACAGGAACAAATAGTATAAAATGACCATTAATTCATTTAGCTTGGAATGTAGAAGTGGTTTTAACCATTGAAGGAAAACAAAATTTCAATAAATTTAGCCAAGGGAGAAGGAATTATCCTCAACATATTGACTAATCATTTTTTAATGGAAATACATTATGTGACAACATGGAAAAGTGAGGGATTGAGCTCTCCCGATCAGCAGGTTCTGTCTTACCCAGAGATGTGTCGGGAGCTTCTCCCAGAATGTGCCATGTCCCCTGGGCAGCTGGAAAATCATATTTCATATGGGAATTACAACTTTGCGAGGAGCTCAGACCACTGGAGATAATTAGAGGTCACTCTTAAGGTCCTGTGGTGCTCGACCGATCTGTCTGTTTCTAGCTGGTTGAAACAATTCCAGTGATATAGCATTACAGACTTTTAAAATGCTGGAATCTGATTCAGTCAGAACCAAATGAAATATTTAGTATCAGTTTCAGGCAGACTTTAAAAAAATCTCTACAACTTTACAGAGCTAAGGCAAGTTGAACATCTTGTTTTACCTGTGAAAGTAGCATTTCATGGAGAAGAAAAATATCGCTTAGGCTGAAACATGGAAGTGTTTGTGGCCTTATAGTTCTTGATTTTCACAGTCTTAATGAATAAGAAATGGTTTGGGGAATCGCCTTTTTCAGTTTCCCTCACTACTATCCTACAGTGTTGAAAAGAGTAGAACATCTTCGATTAAAGATCAATATTGTAATTTTAAGGCTTGATCATTGCATAGCCTTCTTTTAACTACTGAATAGGACAATTGTAGACATTAAATCCTACATAAACACGGTGTATCCAGGGAAGTGTTCAGCAATAGGTATGCCTCTGTTAAGCTACTTTTAAGAGTATAATTCATGCAAAAGGCAGCGTTTAGCATGAGCTGCAATCTTTGCAGTGAACTGTTTCTGAAGCTCCACAATTCTCACTTCTCGTTTGCCATGGTCGTAAACCACACACTCCCAATAGACTGTCCAGAACAAGAAATTGTGAGGAGTTCTTCTTTGTAGTCACTGCTTTTCCAAAGGGTTCTTAAATTTTATGAGTTTTGGAAAAGAGCAACAGTGGTTAAATGGAATGAAATTAACTCTTCTTGTCATTGGCTCTCTGAAAATCTGATGTGTACAAAAAGAAAAAAAAAAGGAAAGAGAAGAAGGAGACTTGTTTTAAAGAAAACATTGATTTATATTTAACTTCAAAAAATACTGATTTTTTTTAATTGTCCTTAATACAATATTCTCTTCCTCAGCCTGAGGTTCTCGAACAAATACAAAATCTAAAGGAGCTGTGGATGGACAATAATTCTTTGCAAATACTACCTGGGGTATGAACATTTATTTTATGTAATCAAATTGTTTTGTGATATAGTGAACTCTTTACCTTGCAGTAAATAAATGCATGTACATTTTCTTGAATGGGTACATGTTCCTAGTTATATAGTCATTCATTATTATCAAGAAATAATAATCTCAGCATAGCCATTCATAAAAAAACATTTTAATTGTTGTTTTATTACATGATGGTGTCTAAGTGGGGTAATACTGTCTGATTGTGTAGCTTTCATTGTGAGGGGAAATTTTCCTAGTGTCTTCTCAGTCACCGTGCAATAACCAGCAGTTTTATAAAAACCCACGTGTTTTAAAAAGGAAGAGGAAATATTAAATAATCTAAATGAACTTAAAAATAACAGGTGGTATGCACAGATTCAACTATACTAACAGCAATTCTGAGGCAGGGGAATGAAGATCTATTCCTCTAGAAAGCACTCCATTTAGAAGTGGAACAAGAAATATTTTAAAATCTAAATGTTAGGATTACCTTTATGGATTAGTGATGTTTCTGAGTTGTTGCCACGCCACGGTAGAGCTATGATTTTCAGTTTTCGTTGCCATAAATGATTTGAGATTTTCCCTCTAAAATACCCATGCTGGTGGAGGCTGGAGGAAGGGATCCCCGTCGTTAGCGTTCTGCCACGCAGGTGACACATCCTCTGCTGCACACAGCGACGCTCCTCGTTGCTGCAGGGAAACCTTAGAACTAGATCTCACACAAACCTGCCGAGGTGTCGGAAGAAGAGGCACTTCCCTTTCAGCTTTTGACATTTGTTAATCAAAATTCAATTTTTTTGATTGAGCAGTGACTGGTTTTTGTCTTTAAATTACATTCCTCTTTTGTTTGCTGCTGAGCAGGATGTTTGCACAGAAAACAACCATTTTCAGTCACTGTCCAAATATCCACTTTTTGAGTGCTTTTTTAGTGGGGGGAAAAAAAAAAGCTGATATTGAAACCACTTTTTGATACTGAGACCAGCTGGAGATCAGGAACAGAAACATTGCAGTATTGTTGCTGCAGTGAGGGAGTAGAAGAAATATCAAATATACAAGAGAGAGTGGGCACAAACCCTTTAACTGTGATTCTTTTCTGTGCACAATGAAATGGGTTAATACTAAAATACGCTCCCAACAGGGTCCTGCTGAGCTGTCCCCATCCCCGGAGAGGGGATTTGGAGTTGGAGAAGTTCAGTGGATCGTGGAACCCAATCCCAAGGGACATAATTATTTTCAGTGAATAATTCATGTTTCCTGAACCTGATTCTAGTAGACCCTACATGATGTTTTTGTTTTGGTTTTTTTTTTTTATGGAATTGTCAGAGTTGGAAGGGACCTTTTTTTTTTTTATGAAAGCCTTCTCCAAAACAAGAGGTTTAAAACAGTTAAAATTAGCTTTAAATTTTGAGTGTTGAAAACAGAAAGGAAATACCTTAAGGAGTGCCCTTACGAGTAGATGGGAATTGTGAGTACATGTCCCTTGGATCTGTGTCCAGCTGAAGAAACAACACAGCTGTATGGCTGAGCACTCAAACTTTCTGCAGATTTAATGAGTCTGGAACAAATTAATTAGTTTGATGTGTATCGTTTAGTTTGGTACAGTTCCTTCTGCTGTTATTTGAAGGGGAGGGCTGTTAGACCACGGCTGATAGCCCTTCAGTGAAATAACTCTCCTAACGAGGATGCTGAAATAACTGAATATAAGCCTGTATTACTATTGTTTGTCTTTAATTAACCTTAGAACCTGGCATGTGGTGCATATCTGCTCAAGTAACGCTTTGTAACGTGCTATTAAGTCTATAGGGAAGTTAAAACAGCTCGTGTACCTGGATGTGTCAAAAAACAGGATAGAAACTGTGGATTTGGACATCTCAGGATGTGAAGGACTTGAAGATCTCCTGTTGTCGTCCAACATGTTGCAGCAACTGCCAGACTCCATAGGTGAGAAAAGCTCAGCATTTCTTGTAAGCTTTTATAGTTCAGGATTTCATTTATATCTTTTATTTTTTTAATGATGAAACATTATAATAGCTGGAACTAGAACTTCCATTAAATTCCAAAGGAGTTTGAAACATCTGTGGCTGCACAGTCCAGAAAGACCATTTTGTAAAGTCAGGAAAAAAATCCGTGTTTAGAAGGTATTGATTATTCTGCTTTGCTATTTTAAAGAAAGTTAACAAAGAAAGATAGAATTGATCTGATCTAAATTTGAAATTAAGTATTAACAGTGATTTTGTTACCAGTGTTAAACTCTTGAAGGAGATTGCAGCTCTTAGTTCCAGTGCTGCAATCCAAAGTATTTGTTTTCTTTTTTGCCTATTTTTCATGCATACAATTTTGGAATTATTTAGAACATTCAGAAATTCTGGAAGCTAAGTGGTTGTAGGTATACCCCTCAATACAGCTGGATAATTCATTTATTTATATTTTCTTTGGAAACACTTGAGGTCTTTCCTCTCTTCTGTTGCTTCCAGCCGATGAGCCCACTATATCATCATCATCTTTTTCACTTTGCTCAGTGCATCCCCTTGAACATGGAACTGTTCAATACCCCAATTTTGAATCAACAGAGTCAAGCCTCCAAACTGTATTGCTAACAAATAATACTGTGCCACATGAATGTTCCTAGAAGTCTTTTACGGCTGTTTTCCATTTTGGTCTTCTGCATCTCACCATAAATTCCAGAATTTTTGCTCTTGGTGGTTTTCTGATACACACGTGCAGATGGGTTTTTCGAGGGCATTTGGCTCCTGTACAAAAGGAATAGATGTTTGCATTTTGAATTATACATTCTTGCAATTAGATATATTCACTTCTCATTTCCAGATTCCTCTTACTGAATGGTAAGGGATTTTACACAAGTAGAGCAAAAAGAATCATTTTAATAGTGCATCTTCAGATGACAGTTGCTGAAATACATTTTGGTGGAACTTTTTCCTCTTAAAATTTTGTTGAAACCTAGATGATGCTTGGAACATGCTGATATTGAAAAAGTTTTCAACAAAAATGTTCTGCGATTGAAATGGGTCATGTTTCTAGTATTCCTTTTAATTGCACTTTTCATTTGCTTCAGCTTTCATATTACATCACATTCAGTTTAACGTTTTTCTCTGTATTAGTGATTAATTTATATTATTCCCAGCATTAATTACAAATAATAATTTGAAAAACGCTATTTCAATATATCCAGAATTCTTTCAAGGGGAAAACAGATTTTGAAATATTAATACTTGGAGAAGCTGGAAATTTGTTTCAAGCTCTGTTTCTAGCACCTCAATGCCATATTTTTCCCATTTTTTCTGTCTTTACTTTTTTATTGTTTTCTGCTGTTACGCACTGGTGAAGCAGAAGTTCCATTCCATTCCATTCTTGGAAATGTTGCCCAGTTTACCAGTGCATCTGCTTACACTTAGATATATAACAATTCTTTTAATGATGCCGGTTAAGCGCATATGCAAATGCCTTCAGGATTCATTCTGGGTTTCTGTCTATCCCTACATATTGTGAAGTTTTATAAATGTAGCGTTTACTTTGGATAATTTGCCGAATGTCCTGTTATGACCTGAGCACCTCTTAATCAAGGCTTCAGGACTTGGATTCAGTTGAAACACTAATAGATAAGTAGAAATACTGCTCTTCCTAGACAGATAGATACAAGTCTTTTTTTCTTTTTTTACAATCTTTTTCAAGACTCCAGAAATACACTTAATATTTCACTTGTAGTTCAGCTTAACGTTTAATTAGTGCTTCATTTTGATGACACAGATTTTCAATGGAACAGGAATGTGTCTGTGTAGTGCCCTATATACAGATGTTTCCTAAAACCTAGATCAAAGTTATTCAGTGTTAGAAATCACTGTTTGTGTGAGGATATGGGAGATTATGGAAAGTGAAAAAGATTCATTTTCTATTACCTGTTCCTTACCTGTGTTGTAGGGCTGTTGAAAAGGCTTACGACTTTAAAAGTAGATGACAATCAGCTTACGATTCTGCCAAACGCAATTGGAAAGTGAGTATAACTCTCAAGGTTTTCAACATGAAGTGAAATGTGTTTTCCTCCAGCTTGCGGAATGTGGGATTTTTTTTAAATAAAAAATAAGACAAAGGTGTAGTGAATTATAAAATAATTTCAAATTGTGTGCCTAACAGCCAGTTTATAACATTTACATTTGGAGCAACACTATTACTTCTGGGGACTTACACTGGCATAAGCGATAAGAAGATGAAATATATCACATTTTCCAAGAAAAACAACAAGGATATTTTTCTGTATGAATCACTTGATTTAGACGATTAGAGCAGCAAAAGTAGAAGAAATAGAAGTATTTGGGGGAATACATCTGTTTCCATAGCAACAGCCAGTACTTGATGCTGGAAAGAAAATGGCTGTAAAACTCATCTGTATGAAGATTCCTTAAAATATTGAAGTAGCATAAATGAAAAAGTCATGACAATTTCAGAGGTGTATACATCAAAATGGGAAAGTATCATAGAGGTAATCTCATTGTAAAAAGCACTAATGATGCCCTTTAGCCATCATTTTGTCAGATGTTACGTGATCACTGGTGCAAAGCTCTGTCTTGTGGCTCTTCAGCCTATTGCTAAATGAAATCTGCAATTTATTGGAAAATTCAAGGCAGACACAAGCCCGTCTCCAAGTATGGAAGTAGGTGATTCTTCATCTTGTTTCACGCTGCACATATTCCTTCCTAGCAGAATATATCTTTAATATTGATATTTTTGTCACTTTCCTCTACATATTTTAGTTCTGAAATGCCATGTAAACTGATATTTGGGAAAAAATCCTGCATACATGGTCCCTGTCTGCCTTCTGCAGCTCCAGCTCTAGAGTTTTCATCACCCTCCTTGCAGCAGTGGTGGAGTTCACGCAGAAGAAGTGGAGTTCAGCCCAATAATGACTGTGTGTCTGGTGTGACCAAACACACTCCTGCATCCATTTTATAGTAGTAATTTCAATAATAGTGCAGATGTTGATATGCCAGACAGGGAAAAAAAAATACCCAAATTTGTAAACTATTACAACTTTAGCATCTGAAAGCACAGGTTTGGCTTACCTGCATGCCTTTAGATTTAGTGCTGTGCTTCCTGCATGTCTTTAGATTTATGAGATATTCTTGGAGAGTATTAGAAGTTGGTTATACGAATCAGAGAAATCTTAAAAACATCGTGTAGCAATAAATTCTGACAGGCAGTGAAAGCCCGTGAGGCTTGAAGCGGTACTGGACACACTGCAAAAAGATCGATATAATGTCAAAGTTATCTATAACAATTTTGGGGGTCAATTTTTAAAGCCTGTCATGAAGGTGCTTTCTTATTTATTGAATTGTTCAAATTGAAGGGGATCCCCTCCTTTCTTTTTAGCCTAATATCTGTTCAGTACTGTTTGTCATGGAGCCTTAATTACGTTGTTAAAGATGATGCTGCTCTAAACGGTGTATATGCAGAGCAGTAGGTTAATCACCTAATATTATTCCATTATTTTTGAGTGATCGGTTGTGCTTTTTAAACGAAGTACTTTCATTTAATGAGGACAGTGTCTCCCACATCACAATGAACTTCCTCTCTCTGACTCATCCATTTGGAGAGTTTCCTACTGGGTCTCTTTCTCCTAAGCGGTAGGTGTAGTACCCACTGCGGAGTCTGTTATTGTCACACAAAGATTAGCCGTGCGGAGGAGGGAACTCTCCCGCCGGGGACCAATTTCACGATGAGACACAGAGCCCTTCAACGCCGTTTGAGTCAATGTTGCTGACGGTGGAACCGCCACCCTCGTTTTTGGCAGCCTCATTCAAAGGACAAGCCTGCGAGAGGCATTCAGAGTTTGACCTGGCACAATGCTCTACATGCTAGACCCAGCTTCATAAAACATTCCTCATAAAATCAATGGATTCACGATAAGTACCAAATTGGACCCAGGGACTGGAGATTTTGTCTGTAGGACCTGAGCAAATGCCCGTGCTCCCAGGAAAGTGTCATGAGGGAGGTTGTGCCCCATCTGTAGTTCGTGGTGCAGTCGCTCAAGAGCCAGCGCCTTGTGTTAGAGGGGTGTTTCTGCCTGTGTCTAGTCTGTACCATACCTGGGTGATGCAAAGAGAGGTGGAAACTTGTGGTCCTGGGTCTGCGAAGTTCCTTTTGCCTGATGTTGGACAAATCGTGGGTGTAGCTAACTCTGAGGATGTACAAAATGGAGCTGAGATGGGTTGGACCTACTCTTTTATTCATGGCAGTCTTTGTTCTCCATCAATCTCTCTACTCATCAACCTCTACTCATCTCTCTCAAAATACTCCTTGTCTACCCTAGGAAGTGTAGTGTGAGCTGCCTCTTTTCAATGGGTGCCAAGACTGAACATATCTGATTTTTGTCTGCCCTGCTTTAAACCTATCAAGAATGATCTGAATTTAGCCCAAGAAGACAGTAAGGTTAATGATATTATAGCTAAATTAGCATTGTTGGAATTACAGCTGTCATTGTCAACTTACTTTCATGCACACTCCATGATGAACGAAAAATCACTTTCCAAAGTGGATATTTTTTTAACCGTGGTAGTTGTAGAGATAAAATACAGTTTCACACTGACTTTTTGTTGGTTTTTTTAAAGTTTTTATCTTTTTGAAGATGCGGCCATCTTCATTTGTCTGCTGATGACGTCATCAGGAAGGAAAGCAGCTGAGAATGTCCCTGCCAGACAGTACCTTTCAAATAGAATTCTATTGTCTGGTAAAGTCATTCTTCAGTGTCAGGGAAACTTCCACCCTTACGGTTCAGAGCATCAGATTTTCCGATGGCCATTGGAAACACGGCAGTTCTCAATTAGCTTATCTGTTTTTGACCTTTTCTGGTTGTGTTATCATCAGTTAAAAGGCAAAATGTGTGCATCTTTCTTGCTATTTGACAAGCTTGGGCTTGGGCTTGCTCGGTCGAGCCCATGTTCTGTCCGAAGGAGGTAAACACGACTGAATTTTGCCTTCACTGAAATTGTTTTGTCTCTGGTTTGAAATAAACTGTGGTGGATACAAAGCTTTTATTAAAGAAAAGCTCTAACCAGACCCGGCAGTGCTTTTGGATATGTTCCATGCATCTCTTTCACTAATCACCGGATGACTCACTTTGGCTTTTCACTCTACTGAAATATGGCAATTACAGGAAAGTTCTGAGAATTCCATGTTAGGAGGAGCTATTTCTGGTTTCATGTCTCATAAAATTTGAAGGCTGAAAGACCTTTTTTTTAATTAAGAAACTGGAATAAAGGTAAGTTAGACGTTCAGTGAGGGTCCAGCTGTGACTCACGTAAATACTAAGGAGCGAGATTTGTAGCAGAGGTAAACCTTTCTTCAGATCTACCAAAATATTGGGAGGAAAAAACAGACAATCTTCTGTTTACCTGGTCCCTTCATCACTGGACAGGGAGATGACAAACGTTGAGGAAGAAATAATTGCTTGCCATTTAACCTTGCTATTAATTAAAGCACTGGAGAGAAGAAGGTAGTACATGTGGAGGGAAAAAAGGGGCAGCAGAAGCCGGGAACGATGGCATTTGTAATGGGTGACACAAAACTTGCATTCTGGGAGCTAAACGAGCAGTGCAGGACAGCACTCATCGCAAGAATTTCTATATCCAGCCTAATTTTTTTAGAGATACAGTAGATATTTATTCAGAATATTTTTGTATGTGTGTGTATGTGCATAATATATACATAATATATATATGTTTTTATATGTCTATATATATAACATAAAGGAGAGATGGGGAGGGACTCTGGATCAGGGAGGGGAGCCACAGGAGGAGGGGGAAGGGTTTGACACTGAAAGAGGGGAGATGGAGCTGAGATGTGGGGAAGAA
>JAOXNO010000004.1:33797851-33808876 GCA_028565335.1 Limnodromus scolopaceus
CTTCAAGACCCACCTGGATGCCGTCCTGAGTGATGTGCTCTGGGCAACCCTGCTTTGGCAGGGGAGTTGGACTAGATCTCTACAGGTCCCTTCCAACTCCAACAATTCCGTGATTCCGTGGTGCGCACTCAAAGCCATCCTATGCTCTCTGTCAAGGCATTCAATTAAAAAAAAAAAAAACCACAGCGTTTTTACCCCAGTTTTGCAGAGGTGCCCGTGGCTATTTGAGGCCCAGGCTGCGCAGAGCTGGCCACCCCTTGCGTATTCTATAAATGTCAGTAATTTTACAGGTGGTTTTTCACCTGTGTGCTGTAACCCTGCATTAAAAACGGAGAGTAATTGAGCTGCAGTTATTCTGCTCCATGTGGTCCTGAGCTGCAGATGGCTGGAGTTCAGCGCAGACAGTGGAGTCTACCTCTCTCGTACTATTGCTGTCCTGAGCCCCACTCTGCCCTGGACCTCCAAGAACAACACAGTTCTGTAAAAGCTGTAGTTTTCACTGGCCATCAATGACCTGGAAACACTCTCATACCGTGCCAGGGACACCCTGCCCTCGCTGTTCCCACCTGATGGAGCTCCATCCACAGGCTCTTCCCTCTTAAAGAGAGGCTGGAGCCTGCTCGCTGGAGACACATCACATCTTGATGGTGAGAACATGCACAAACTGAATCTGGTATTTTTGTTTAAGAAAAAAAAAACTATATAAGTGTAAAAAATCTTCCCTTACGCACAGAGAAGACTATTTTAAAACCGGGAAAATGCGTTCAGCTGGATTTATATAAACACGGCATTGAGCCACACAGGACTTTTGCCTGGTTTCTTAGTTTCTCTGTGTATGTCCTTGCAGAATCTGAGCTCCAGTGCCAAGAAGTGCCGCAGCCCTTCGTGCCAAGCCAGCGGCACCAGGTGTGCGTCTCAGAGTACCATCCCAAAGCCCGAGCATAGACAGGAGAATATTAAGTTGCTTTGTAATTGCGATGTAACGCACTCTAAGAGAGGGCATTTTATCTTGTTTGGGGTTTCTTTTTTTTTTTCTTTTTTTTTTTTTTTTTTGTTTTTCAGGCTGGCACAGTAATTACCGCAGCCCCTAGAAACAAAGCCATTGCTGAGCCAGCGGGAGCCGGCCCCGGTGGGGAACCTGCCGCCGCGGCCGGAGCGGCGCCCGCTGAGCGACACCTTCGCCGACAGCTGGACCGACGGCTCGCACTACGACAACACGGGCTTCGTGGCGGAGGAGAGCGGGGTGGAGAACCCCGGGGCGAACCCCCTCCTGAGCACCAAGTCCAGAAGCACATCCGCCCATGGGCGCAGGCCCTTGATCCGGCAGGACAGGATAGTTGGGATCCCCCTGGAGCTGGAGCAGCCCACGCTCAGAAACACACACGACTCTGAAGTGCCTCCTCCCAATCCTTGGCAAAATTGGACCAGAACCCCTAGTCCTTTTGAAGACAGGACAGCTTTTCCTTCCAAACTGGAAAGCACCCCCACCACCAGCCCTTTGCCCGAGCGGAAAGATCATGTCAAAGAGTCTCCCGAAATGACTAGCACTTTTACTCCGGGAATAGCATGGGAATATCACGACTCCAATGCTAACAGAAGTCTCACCAACGTCTTTTCCCATATCCACTGCCGCCCAGACCCTTCCAAAAGCGTGATCTCCATCAGCAAGAGCACGGAACGGCTTTCTCCGATGATGCGGGATTTAAAAACTAACAAGTTTAAGAAGTCTCAGAGTATCGATGAGATAGACATCGGTACGTACAAAGTGTACAACATCCCCTTAGAAAACTATGCATCCGGTAACGACACGGTAGGAACCCACGAGCGGGTGGACAAGCTGCTGGGCCCGGAGCACGGCATGCTGAGCATGTCCCGCAGCCAGTCGGTCCCCATGCTGGACGACGAGCTGCTGACCTACGGCAGCGTCAAGGTGCAGCCCCAGCAGAAGTCCTCCGTCACCAAGAAGGTCTACCAGTTCGACCAAAGCTTCAACCCGCAGGGCGCAGTGGAGGTCACCGCCGAGAAGAGGCTGCCGCCGCCCTTCCAGCTCAACCCCGAGTACATTCCCCAGCAGAGTAAGAACCTGCCCCAGGAGCTGGTCAGCCCCCGGGGCTACCGCGGCTACCCCCCGGTGGAGCACATGTTCTCCTTCTCCCAGCCCTCGGTCAACGAGGACACGGTGGGTGCCCCCTTTGCCACCCAGGGGTCTCGGCCGGGCTTCCTGAGGAGGGCAGATTCGTTGGCCAGCTCCACCGAGATGTCCATGTTCCGGAGGGTCAGTGAGCCCCACGAGCTGCCCCCCGGCGACAGGTACGGCAGAGCGCCCTACCGAGGGGCGGTGGAGCGCCAGGGCAGCATCTCGGTCTCCGAGTCGCAGTTCCTCAAGAGGAACGGCAGGTACGAAGACGAGCACCCTTCCTACCAAGAAGTGAAAGCCCAGACTGGGAGCTTTCCAGTCAAAAACCTCACGCAAAGGCGGCCGTTGTCTGCAAGAAGCTACAGTACAGAGAGCTACGGCACATCCCAAACCAGGCCGGTTTCAGCGAGGCCTACAATGGCAGCTCTGCTGGAAAAGATACCGTCAGACTATAACTTGGGTAACTATGGCGACAAGCCTTCCGATAACAGTGATATAAAGACAAGGCCTACCCCTGTGAAGGGAAATGAGAGCTGTGCTAAAATGCCCGCTGACTGGAGACAACAGCTACTTAGACATATAGAAGCTAGAAGGTTAGACAGGGTATGTTTGGCATTTCTCTGCAATTAATGCCTTTAGTTGTGTGTTTCGGTATTGCCAATACTTATTTGCACGTACAGTGGTAACCACCAGAATGCCCAGTAATGAAGTTCCTGCCTTGGTGTCAGAGGAACCGGCCCGCCAGGGGGTTCTGGGGGTGCCCCCAGCAGCTGGAGTGAGGGGTTCCCGGGTCAAGGAGGGACACACAGTCTCTGCAGGAGTAACGCTGCCCGTTACTAATGTAGGAACCGCTGCAGCACTGCCTGAAATAATTAAAAAAAAAAAAAAAAATAAAAAATAAAATCTCTCCTTATCAACAGAAGTGAACGTGGTGCTGCTGAAGTCCACCGCTTCAGTAACGGTTTGAGAGCAGTAAAAGATACTGGATACATCTTGGCAGTAAAAGGCGATAAAGAAAAACGTCACAGATAAAGAGTAAAAGAATGTATTTTAGCTGTCGTACCACTGTTAGAGGAGGGGATTTAAAGGTATCTCTTAACTCTGAAATACGCACTGCCACTGGTTTTAATGAGCAATATGGTTATCACTCCTTTTAGCTGTAGGAAGTTACGCTTATTTGCCTTCTATACAAAACAGTGCGAGTGCTTTAGTGCATGAGTTCAATAATGGTCTTGACTACTTAATGAATGCTACTCCATGAATGGGATTTACTTCATAATCTGAAGTGGTTGTGAAAAATCACTGTTGTCGAGTGCGTAAGTTAGGTGTATGGACACGTTCTGAAACTATTCTATGCTAGGTGCTCATGAGTTTGGTGTTAATATATTCGTTACCTGTTCCAGTTGCTCAGATGTGATGCCTTTTAAAATATCGTTAAGTATCAAATGGGTGAAGTTCAAGCACTGGCTGGAAGGCTGAAGGTTTTTCCTCCCTTCCTTCCTTCAGCTCTTTTCCTGATGTCGTGTAAAACTGATGGGAAAATACACGATACCTAGGCAAAATAGCGCACCCCGAGCAGGGACATTTCTGGTGGAAATAAACACTTCCCAGGTGTTGCTTGTTTAAGAAATATCTTTACACCTAAGTTTATAATGTGTATTTGACTTAAGAAGTGCTTTATCTCGTGGAGGGCTGTCACTGGTGATTGTATCTGGTTAAATTGAGCTCCCAGTGATCCCGCCGGCGCCAGCGAGCTGGTTGCTAATGGTAGGATGGGAATGCTGTGCCGTGGCTGCTCCAGGAGAAGACACTGCCCCCGTCGCCCACGACCGGCGTGATGCCGGGCCCAACCAGAGCTTGCCCCTGGTGGGCAGCCACTAGCCAGAGAGCAGTGGCAAACTCAGCGGCTGGCGCAGAGCCTTCTCCCGCGGGGCTTTCCCTCTGCCTTTGGGGCTCCTTTGGGGCAGATGCCCATGCTCTGGCCCCGCCAGGGTTGCTCAGACGTACCAAAATTTGGCCGTATTTGCAAAATAAAGACTTGTACCGTGTTATATACTGCAATTTTCAAACTACAGATAACAACATATCTCATCTGCTGTCAGCGTGGAAGTCTTTTATGGTACCCATTTTATGTATAACTAGCGATGTATTTGCTTCCGTGTGACCCAGTGCATGCATCAGAAAGCTATTTCTTTCTTGGTACTGTTTTGTTTGCTTAAACTAAAACTCTGTGAAATTAACCATATATGTGTGATATCTGATTCGATGAGCATGTGTGTTCATATCCTGTCACGTGGTTGTTTCCTCTACTCAGACCGCTGCTTACAAACACAACACAGTTAGCCTTGGCATGCTGCACTCTGGAGGGTTTTCAGCAATGCATGCCGGCAGAAGCATGACTTTAAACTTGCAGACTAAATCTAAATTTGAAAACCAAATGCTTCAAGAGCTACCTCTACCGAAAGTAAGTATGGGATAGCCAGCGTATACCAGCATTACCAAATAAATTAATAATACTCCTTGCTTTTTTTTCCTGGTTTAGCTTTTTGCCTATTATCCATGCTTATACTACACAGGATCCAAAAAGCAAAGATAACAGCGACGCGGCTTTCCTGCTTCAAAATCTTGCTTTTTGGATGCAGTAGCTCCCGCGGCTGTCATTACTGCTTCCTGTGCTCCTGTTACAGACTGAGGCGATCATTCTGTTTTCTCCATGACTTAATCTGTGCGCAGAGATGGGGAACTTGTTTTGGTTTGTGACTGTTTGATCTGAGGAAAAGTAATGCGGAAACGTTTGATATGTGTTTAAATAGGCTCCAGGAGACAGGGATTTTAACATATGGATGGTGATTGGGTGTGCTGGAGAAGTTGATGAGGTTTGGTTACATGCCTACCACACCTAAATTTGTTTTAAACGTTTGTTGAGTAATGCCTATAGGAAGAAAAGATTTTTTTTCACTTTTTTACTGTTTATTTTGCAGCTATTAACGATATATTGTTGAAAGTACATACATAACACACACAATTACATACAGCCAAAGGTTTGACGGGGAAAAGCACATATGAGAAGGCAGAGAGGGACACTGCTGAGGTGTTTTCAGGGTACCAGAGAGGATGCTGAGACCTTACCCCTCACCACATCTGGCCACCCCAGTGTGACAGCAGCAGCGTGCGATGGCAGGGGGCTACCGCAGCGCTAGAAGTGACCAGCATCCTTGAGAGTCCTGCTGCATTAGCATCAGGAGCTGTTGGGATAAATTAGCGCCATCTCTGTGAGTAATTAAAGGGTACCGGAGCAGAGATCCAGGCGCTGGAATGGGATCATCTGTGCTGTTAATTGCTTTGGCCGGGGCCAGCTGGCCCCCTCCCAGGCAGTCCCTGGCCCACACTCCTGAGTCAGCACTGGCCAGAAATCCCCAAAGGAGGGCTTCAGTGCCCGGTGTAGGACTTTGGAGCCAAGCCTTTTTAGAAGAATAAGATAATTTAACGGCAGGGATGTGACCAGATTGCGCTGGTTGGCCAGAGGACAGGCTCAGCACTGCTGAGGTTACCCCTACAGGCACATCCATCCTACGCTGAATTTCCAAGCCAAGCCCTGTGAGGTTCACAGTGCACACACACACACAGAGTCATTGTTAGGCTTCTCCTGCTGTAATTTACTCTCCAGACACCCTTCACCTCGTTTACACCTCCTGTTCAGCTGTCCCTGGATCCAAGCGAGTCCTAACGTTAGTGTGTGCTTCTCTGTTGTGCAGTTTAACAACATCGAGGTCAAATCTTACCCGTAGACGTGTGTGTGTGTGTGTGTGTGTGTGGACACAGACAGTTTTCCCATGTTGGTCATACTGTTGGTTGGTTTTTTTTTTTCTTTCAAAAAATTTGTTTGTCTATTTGGGTATAAACTAATTCTTGTCACAAGTCCTTGAAAGAAGTCACCAACCCCAAATAATGGTACTATGTCTCTACACCCATTTAGGAGTACGATATATATCACTTGAAGAGTTTTAGGCTGCAGATGAATACGGTTACTAACACACGGATGTCTGAGGAAATCCGTGGAACTGTTCAGGGTGACCTGTTTTGGGGGGTGGTTTTACGTGAATTACTCTGCTTTCTATTTCACCAGCATTTCATTGCTGCATACCCATACAAAGTGTGACGCTGAACTGCATGCAGGGGGGTGTTATTCTCTTACTGTACTGTTTGGAAAGCCGTGAAAAGTGATTGTTGAGCAAATAATTGGAATGTTTAGTATTGTTTAATTTTATTCCTTCACATGTTCTAAAGGATTTTGCATTTCTTAATGGAATCCAGGCCACAGCAGCTTAATATTTACCCGTTCTTCCTCTTTACTGTGGCCTAGATTCAAGAGAGTAATGAGTGAAGTCTAATTGTCCAGTGGAAGATCAGGAAATCAACTGTAGCAATTACTTATTTTGAGAAAGTTTATTACATCGATTCTACTCCGTGTATAAAATGTTTGAACTGCTGCTTTTCATTTTTTACCTAGGCTTAATAGATGTGCAGTTTGTTTGCAGTCTGTCCAAGCTCTGTAAATGAATAATATTGCAAGTAGACAAATTCATTTTGCTGCAGAAAATGAGAAGGAAAACCTATTAGCACAGAATTTTCCTATTTATTGAGAAAGCAGAAAGCACCCTCGGTATTTTTTCTTTTTATGTTTGGAGAAGAGAACTCAGCCCTGCAGATTAGTCAGTCCCTTATGAAAACGGCACAGCCCTGTCTGCGGTGACAAAAGCAGCCCTTTTCAGGAGAATGCTTTCCATTCTGGGCACCCAGCCTGCAGTTCTTGTAAAAGAAGTTTATGGTTTGGTGCACTTCATCCCCAGAAGTGTAGAGTGCATCTCCCTTTAGGAAGAATCGGTACATCCACAGGTATCACTCAGGAGGGAAGGCAGAGGCTCCTGTGGGAAGCATCCTCCCTCGTCCCCTGGGTCCCTGCACGGTGACAAACCCATCTCACAGGGAGGAGGGCAGACCCCCAGCCCAGCCCTGGGCTCCTGGGGCTGCTTTCTTTTCCAGTGTTTTTTACTACTCCACAGAGCAGAAATTTTTGCATTTTTTTTTTCATTTTGGAAGCTGTTTGCTGCCCTGATCTCAGATGACGTACCCCCCGTGTGGATTATTTTATGGGGGGACATACAATAGCAGCAAACAGGGCAGGAATGGCTCCTTCCTGAGTTTAGGGAGGCACAAAGAGCCCTGCCAGCCCCCAAACCGGGACCCACGCTCTGATCTAGGGACAAACTGGGCTCAGCGTGTCCCAGTGTGGGACTGGTGCACTGGGACCAGTGGCCGCTGAGCTGTGAGGGGGAACCTTACAGGGAAAAAATGCTGAGGTTGGTCTGGTTTTCCCATTTTTAATAGGTGTAAAGAAAGCTCTGCAGGGAGCTTGTGTAGTTGCAACAGGGGAAATGCTTTTCTAGTGGTTTTTAATATAAGGAAAATCACGTCTTTCCTGATTTTTCTGGAAGACTTCTTGAACGATGAGAGAATTATAATGAAAGTTTTCTTTTATTTTAAATAATTAGGGTTGACTTTTTTTTTTTACTTAACCTCCGAGGAGTATGATTTAAACCACAATTTACTTCTATTTACTTTTAAAGGATTTTTAAGCTCACATTGAAAAAAGTTCTTATTCGACCAGTTACTGACTTTAATGTTTCAAAGCGACAGTTTCATTTGTTCTTCAGTCATCTAAAGAAGTGTTTCATGATTATTTTTTTTTAATCTAAGCTGAAGAAGAAATTGATTGAATGACAGAGGGGAAGAATAGACTTTTTTTTCTTCTTCTTTTTAGGTTACCATTAATCAGAAGTGAATAAGGAGTTAACTGAATAAGCACTATATAATGCTAAATGCTGTCAGTGATAGTATAAAATGTTAACATTTTGGAAAGTCTGACACAAAAAGCCACACCCTGACAGCAAAATTTCCAGCTGTGGTAAAGAAAATCAGGGTGGGCCAGAAAAAGTACACGTGCCCTCTAAAGCACTGAAAAAAGGAGTAAAACAGCCTGGGAAAAAATTGACGAAGAAAAAAAAAACATGTAAAAAAGGAGAGAAAAGTGGAAAATAATAACAAAAGTTTCAAGCTGGTTTAGGAAACTTTAAATGTGTGTTGTGTCACTTCCTATTCAGGAAAGCAGTTAGTTACTGGTTAATATTTTACAGATGATATCCTGTTAACTCAGACCAAAAGCAGCCTGGGGAGGCCTGGGAGAAGCACTCCCCGGGCACACACTGAGCGTAGCGCCAGGGAAGAGCAGTTGCCACTAAAGAATATTTTCCCAAGAAAATACAAGCGTTGAATTTATCCTGGTGTCAAATACTTAATAAAAAAAGGTTTTGGCTGACTTGAATGGCCAGTAAAAAATGCACTGGCTCAAATGATAAATGGCAGACTGCACCTTTAAATATGGAACTTTGCCCAAAACTTGTTTCTCTGAAAATAATGAGTTGCGTTAAATTAATTTTCTCTTTTCTCTCATCATTCATTATTCTCATTATTTCTCTTATGTATCTTTGAAGACCTCCCGCTTGCGGGGAGTCCCACAGCGATACGATCGCACCTTAATGAAATGCTGTAGAAATGTAAAAGGGTTTCCATTTTAGCAGTAGCCCGTTGCCGTTTAACTGGGTCGTTTACTTGAAATAAATGTGTGTGAGAGAGAGAGAGAGAGAGAAAGAACTTTTCTGCCGCGGTGTGACGGTGACTAAAGGCTGCCCTACCGTTTCCGCAACAGACCCCGTCGCAGCAGAGCAGCATCCTGGACAACGGGCAGGAGGAGGTGTCCATCAGCAGCCAGTGGAACCCCTACCCGCTGGGCCGGCGGGACGTGCCCCCCGACACCGTCACCAAGAAGGTAAGAGCCACCCGTGGCCTCTTCCCTGTTGAGGAAGGGCAGGGTAATGAGGACAGGTTTGGGAGAGGCGTTTTTGTGTTTGGAAGTGTAAAGCAATGGTCATTACCAGGTTAAGGGTGGCGTTTCCACGCCTGCTGCCTGGTTTGGGGTTTATTTCTGCAAACGCTCGGGGTTACATCCACGGTGTGTGAAACGGGCTTGGCAAATGGATTCCTGCACGGATCAGCTCCCTCTTGTCCTGAAAAGTCTCCGCTGAAATTTTTCATCCCAATTATATTCTTCAGTTCATGACGAAGAATGAACGTGTTGAGATGGAGGATGGCCCAGTGCCTGGGCAGCCAGAGGCGTTTTGGCAGGAGACACCTGGGCACACGTCAGTTGCTGATAAATGCACCAGAAAGGCTTCTAATTTCTAGAAGCCTATTTTCAATGCCTACCTCGTGGTGGCACGTATTGAATTCCAGTGCTTGGATCCAGCCTGCTCCTATGGAAACACGGGCTGCTCTCTCCCAGACCCAGCTTGGCTCTGCTCATCAGCTGAGAATTGCTGGTTTGGGATGCTCTAATCATAAAGGTGGAGAATCTGATGGATCCTGACAAACTGAAGGGTGTTTGCAATCAGCTTTAGAAGGTGGAACCACACACGTGAGCGGTGATAATTACACATATAGAGTGTTATCTGTACGGAGATCGGTCCTGCTGGAGGATGGGAGACAAAAGCCATGGCCCCAGAGCAGCCCAGAGGCACCTTCCCAGGCACGGGAAGAGGAGGAGGAGGAGGAGAAGAAGGAAGAGAAGAAAGAGAAGGAGGAGGAGGAGGAAAAGGGGAGCATCCTGCCACTGACTGACAGCCAACTTATTCCAAGGGTTTCTCTGTCCTCTGATACACAAGAAATGAGGGTAAGAAATTTAGGAGGAGTCACTGCTTATCTTCTCAGGCATATTGGGATAAAACCTGGGTTTATCGGTTCACACAATCTCTGTCTTGTGCATCATCAGTGTTACTATAATAAGAAACTGCGGATTCTGTTGCATTCTGAATGTTTTGGTGTCTCGCTGCTGGGATGAGGTGAGCACAATCATGGCGTAACCCTGCTGAAATCTGCTTAACTCACTGGAGCAATCCATTGTTACATCCCTCGTCAGCTACTTTAATTACACTGTAAATATTGGACACTGAGCTGAAAATAATTAACTTTTGCGGTGGATGTTATATAAAGTAAAGAATACAAATGAAATTGGGGAAGCAGTCTGCATAATAGAGAGGTTTTTTCCTGCAGAATAAATAATTCCATTTCCAAGAAGGGCAGCTTATCCTCCTCCGCAGTGTGAATACACACGAAGCCGTGATACGATCTCTTCAGAGTCGATTAACGGGAGCGAGGAAATGAATTCTGGAAATTGTTTACCCACCGTCCCCAGGAGGTGGTGGGCAATGCGCTGCTACGGCAATTGGTTTCCCAGCATCTGGGGATTAAAATACAGCAATTGTTTGCAGTCGGACTCAGAAGATCTCCTGTAGAATTGAAGTTCGACACAACAAACCATTAAATGATGTAAATATAAATTGTGGTCTATGCTGTGGCTTTCCACTACCGTCACGCCTCGTGGCAGAGCTGTGCGTGGGAAATCACTGGGAGAGAAGCTGGGACTTGGTCTTCCAAGGGTTAGAGCATGCACTATAGACGGATGGGCTGATGCAGTACGTATATAGACACACTAATGTGTTCCCAAATTAGCCACACAGAGGGCTACTGGACATGTGGTGATGGCTATTTATGTATGTCAGGTGAGGTGGGAACACTACATGGCCATCACTATGTAGTTATGTGGGGGGTGAGTAGTTGTTTCTGTCTGTTTTGCTGTTCAGAATACAGATTAAATGCTAGTTTTATTTTAACTATCATCATCGCTCTCTCCAACTCCCTGAAAGGAGGCTGTGGAGAGGCGGGGGTCGGTCTCTTCTCCCAAGTCACAGATGACAGGACAAGGGGTAATGGCT
>JAOXNO010000004.1:33808976-33820644 GCA_028565335.1 Limnodromus scolopaceus
TTAGGAAATATTTCTTTACTGAAAGGGTTGTCAAGCATTGGAATGGGCTGCCCAGGGAGGTGGTTGAGGCACCATCCATGAAGGTGTTCAAGAGACAAGTTGACATGGAGCTCGGGGATATGGATTAGTGTTGGGTTGGTGGTGTTTTGGGTGTGGTGTGTGGTTTGTTTGTTTTGGGGTTTTTTTGTGGTTTTTTTCATTGGTTGGACTAGATGATCTTAAAAGGTCCCTTCCAACCTAGGTGATTCTATTTCTCTTACGGAAAAGTTGGCTATTTTAAACTTCAAGCTGAATAATCCACTGAGTTGTTAAATGACTACAGTATTTCTGCGTCCTGGAAGATGACGACTTCTGTCATGTCAATGAGACAGAAGTCAGCTACACACCTGATTAAATCAATTGTATTCTGATAAATCAGTTGTATTCTGAGTTAGCTGCTCCCCCGTAGAAAGAGAAGGGGTAGAAGTGGGGTGAGGGACCACCAGAAAGGACCCTGGAAATCCCTCCTTGAGAAACAGAGAGGATGAGGAGTGAGACCAAAGGTGGAAAAGGGCCAGACGTCAGCCCGGCCAGCGTGGGTGCAGGGTGATGCCCCTCCACGAGCTACGCAGGTTTGGAGTCGCATGGGACCGTGTCGGTTGGACCGTTGGGCTCTGCTGCTGCAGGATCTCAGCTGTCCACGTGAAGGCTGAAGCTATGTGAACCTGGAGATCCCTGCATGGACTGTAACGGTCTCGGTGGCTGTGGAAGGAGCACATGCCATGGAACCGGAGCAAGGCACCTGCCTCCAAACTGGGACCTAAAGAAGTGTTTGAGTCACCATTTCTCTCCCGTTCTGACTTTGGAGTATTTCTCTGAGCCACGACTGGGAGGCTGGAGGTTCCTCCTGTTTCATTGCCAGCATCTGCTGTTCAATACAGAGGGGTTTTTAACCAGGAAAGGATTCGAGGCTTTTCAGTGAAGAAGCACTTTTTTTTTTTTTTTATTTGAACTAGGCATCTTCCTCTGAGACAGACAATGCACCTGCTGTGGTGGATACGGGGTTATTTCTGGGGCAAATAGCAGAATTTATGAGATTCTGCTTTTTTGGGATCCTCTTGTGCTGAGTGTGACACAACGTGAAGTACAGAACGGTGCCGCACATGGTCCTCTACTTGCCTTGCATCTCCTCAGAGCAGGGTGACAGGGATTCAGCCATCCACTGTGGTCATGGCTCGTTGTCATTAGGGAGTTAATGAACAGCTGACGAGTCTATCTGGAGCATTTCCTTCCCTTCTGATCTCCGATGAACTGAAGATCTCTCCGACCCGTGAAGTGGGATGTTGGCAGCACAGACTCAGGGCACAGGGCTGTTCCTGGAGCCAGTTTGTGATTAGTAAATACTTTCGTGTACTCAGGTGAGCTGTGTTTTAAGAAGAGTTTGGGGACTGAGGATCTGGGCACAAGGAGCAAGAGATTTCTCTGTCATCTCTCACTTTGAGACTGCCCCTCTTGTCCTGAAGAGCTGTCAGATGTGTTTTCTGCCTGGTCCTTTCTTCAGACGTAGTCAGCAGAAAGTAATTCAGAGCAGATCAGATTTTGTTCGCAGTCGCTGTGTGTCTTGCTGGGGTTCTGTGTTCAGTGACACGAGTAGCTCCAGCTGCATCCCAATTAATGATATATTGTGCAAGCAAATCTTGGAAATCCATTGACATGTATTTTTGCTGTGGTAACGAGCAGTTAACTCCAGTGCCCTGGCTGCTGTAACTTCTGAGGCCAAATGGTTGGCCAATGGGTAAGAAACGTTTTCAACTTCTGCTGTATTAAATTTAATCTTGTATGTTTAAAATCCAGTCTCACAACTGGTGACTCTTCCACCGGGATCATAAAGGTTCAGTAGTGCTGAGGACTAGACCTTCATGACGAGACATGGTGGGGTTGCTTGGTGGTGTAAACTTAATGGGAAATGTCGTTTCAATTGGTCTGTTTTGTCCGTAGAGACCTGTAGCTCTGGGGAAATGCGATTATAATGCTCTTTCACATTCAGGCAGTTCAAATAGAAGCACTGGATGATGGGTGCCTATAGTCTGAGAACTCTCAGTAGCAACAGTGTGAGGTTTCGTGGAGGCAATAACATTCGATCATACAACGGAGCCTGAATTTTGCTCCTTCCCTTACTGCTAAGTTGCATGCCATTATTTATAAGCAACACCTTCTGAATCCTGTAAATATGAAAAGTCTCAACTGAGTTTATTTTGCAAAGATTTGCCTCAAATGCTCGTGTAATTCGTGTGCCTAAATCGTGAGTGTGTGTTGAAGAGTGAGCAAGGATGCAACTTCAGCTGGTCAAGAGCGGGATCCAGAAAGCAAACCTTCCCCGGGAGAGCCCAGCTGCAGACGTGGAAGGCCACGGGGATGGGGGATGGAGAAGGGTGATAACAGTCACCCTTTTTCCCTGAAAATATCAAAAGGCCGAGTCAACGTAAATGCAGAATTTCACTTGTATTTACAAAATATTGCAGCTTAAAATCAGTAGAAAATATCTTAGAAATTTGGTAATTTGATTACCTATAATTTGTTAAAGCCACATTTGTTTCTAGGACAAGGCGTGGGATTTCGATGATTATGCTTTCCCCACACAGTGGACAAATCTGGCCAATAGCTGCATTTGGGTTATAAATCTTATTCCGAACTATCCTCAGAAAAAAACCAAAACCAAACCCAATCAATACTCTGAAGTATCTTCAGAGGGTGCTGTGATGAATAATCCACCCTACTTCGATTTATTAAATGTTTTCAGGTCACAAAACATCCGGAGCTGAAGCGTATATCATGACATGAGGGAAAATAATCTTTTCTGTTTATAAATTGCACTGTATTTGGCTAATTTCCCTTCAGCCTCCCAGGGTCACCAAATGCCACGGGGATATCCTTGCCGCTTTTAATCACGGTTGCTTCCAGCCGTGGTCAAAAGGCAAACCTCTGATCTGCTGGAAGAGGTTTGCTTTTACTTGACTCTGTAAGTTGTGCTAATTGCTTCTTTTCAGCTTCCTGAATTTCTGGCCTAACGGGTTACGTTGCCCACAGGCAGGTAGCCACATCCAGACCCTCATGGGGTCGCAGAGCCTGCAGCACCGCAGCCGGGAGCAGCAGCAGTACGAGGGCAGCATGAACAAGGTCACCATCCAGCAGTACCAGCCCCCCCTGCCCATTCAGATCCCCTCCTCCCAGAGCGCCCGGGCACCCCCCACGGGGCGATGCTTAATCCAAACCAAGGGGCAGAGGAGTACGGACGCCTACCAGGAGCAGGTGAGAACGTGTGTCCATCCAATAACACTTTGACAAGAACTTCTGGGGGGTTTTCTGCTTTTTCTACAGCAAGGGAAGGGATTGCAGGGCAATAAGAGAAGGCATCAAGGCTGAGCTGGAGGCTCAGCTCCTTCCCCAGCACCAGCGACTGGGACCAGTTTTTTCCTTGGATGGACCAAGCCACACAATCCGGCACTGAAATTCCTGAACAGAGCTGACATCCCCAGGTCATCCTGAATTAATTAGCAATCTCTGCCAGTTCCCCAGTAACCTACTTCACTGCTGACAGCGCAGCCTTTGGCAAGATGCTGGTCTTCTTGGCTTTGTATCAGCTGCTCCAGTTCAGCCCTACAAAAGTGCTCCAGTGCTCCCAGCCTAACAAAATGGGTGCAGATGAGTTTCCTCATTAAGTGGCCCTATTCCCACTATATTTGGCCTTAATGATTGCAGTAACCATTGGAGGCACCTGAGAATGAGACCCAGAATCATTAGCAAACCTTTCTCCTCCTGTAAAGCGGTGAAGGACCCACGCGAGCAGCTGCCTGCCTTAAATCCCCGAGGGCAGCGTGGAGATTGAGCAGCAATTGCTTGTGTGGGTCGCAGGACGTGGCTCCATGAGCAGTCATTAAGCTACGCTGAAGTCATTTTTATTTTATATTCAATTACCCAGTGCCATTTAGAGTCAGAGAGAGAGACTCAACGTTTTTTCCTGGAGTGAGGCACTTGTAAAAGTGCTCGGGGCAGGCTCTCGGGGCTGGGGCCTGATGCTGAGGGTGGTGGGAACATCTCTGAGCTTATCCCTTGTCCTTACGGCTTGGGTTTGTCCCAAGGGGATGCGAGACACCTTCTGGAAAAAAAAAAAGTGCACAAAGATATGAAGTCTCGCTGACAGAGATCGATGGTCAAGTGAAGGTGAAAAAATTGGCCAGTGTGACCTGCTCCCTCACAGGTCCAAGGGTCTTTTTCCTACTTGAAAATAAAATTTTAAAATGTATTGTGCAATACAAGTTTTGAGAGGGTCAGCCCCTCTCATTAATGGTGAAATGGGATATAAGAGACAAAGATGCCGTTGTTGAGATGGGCTTTAGTGTTGGCATTGACTTATCTTGCCATATCTTTTCAACCTAGTTTTGTGTGAGAATAGAGAAGAATCCTGGCCTTGGTTTTAGTATCAGTGGTGGAATAAGTGGACAAGGAAATCCATTCAAACCTTCTGATAAGGTAAGTTATACATTTCTCTCTAAATTATCTTTATTTTAGAGTGCCATTTAGTGGAGATGTAGATAACATGAGTGAAATTTTTATGTACTTCTGTTGTGATAATTGAAAAAAAATCCCATATTTGGCTTTTTTTTTTTAGGAGAGTGGTGCTCAGGGGTTTTTGGTTAATGAAGATGAGAAAATCAAAACAAATCACGTGGGGGTCTTATATTCCTTGTATATTGCCTTGTATATTGCCTTATATTCCATGTATAAGATAATTTTTCAGACTGTTTTCTGAAGAATCATCTCTCAAAGCTGTGAATTCACCCGTTCTGTGCGGTAAAAGCGACTGGAGCTTGTTGACAAACAAATGTTGTGGGTGCCTCTCTGCTAAACATACTCTTAACATATATAGTCTTGGATAATACTGGCTTCAGTTCTAAGAAGCGGTCATAACCTCCGTAAATATTGAGAATGTTTGGCAAATGATGAGATCAAAACTATCTTTTAATCTCTTCTCAAAATTTGAGATCTGTGTGCAAATGAAAAAAACCAATTTCCTCACCACTCTGAATTACAACGGAAAGCTAATTGGAAATGTAAAATACGCTTGGAAATACCAGTCTAACTCAATCTTAATTCTCTCATTGATAATCCCTGTTTTGAATGTCAATAGCCCCGTTTAATACATAACCGTCAGGCATTGTAATTGCTGTCCTTTAAAACATACTCAATTTTGGTGTCCTTTGAGACATCGCACTGGGATTGCGCTTTGTAACATCATGGTCGACTTTTCCACAGTTCAATGTATGCTGTTAGAATTAAGATTTATTTCCACTGCTGCCGGGAATTATTCAAGGAGTCACTTGCCTGGAATTATTGAATAAGAGTCTATGTCCCAGTGTGAGTGTGTCTGCACCAGTAACAGCTCAGACAGACTGAATTCTCAGTAACAGAAATGCAAAGTTGTGTCCAACAGGGTGGTTGTATTGGAGGAATTAATAATTCAAAGGTTTTTGCATGTGTTGTCACTCTGAAACATCGCTTCCCACACCGTTACATCAGATTTATCATGTTTTCAATATCCGGGAAGCGATAAGAGGGAGCTCCTGTCTCTCATCATTCGCTCCAGTTCTTCCTGCTGGTTTTGTCACGAGGATGGAACAGGAGCAGCCCCTGGCTCTGCTCCCGAGGGGCCGGGGGTTTTATAAGGAATAACAGACATACTTGCTCCAGAAGGCTGTGCCGTCCCCCAAGGACACCCATGGTTTGCGTGGTGACACCAAGCAGGGCATTTCCCTGGTGTCCCTGGCACAGCGGGGACGGCGAAGGAATAAAATAATGTGTAATAATAATAATGTGGATGGAATAGGATGCGAGGTTCCGGAGTCTGCTTGGAGGTGAGGCTGAGGGTCCGGGAGTGCAGGGCTGCGTGAGCTGTGTGGGAAATACTCCAAATATTCATCATCTAGGAACTCAGTCTCTGATTTGGGGTTTTATTAACGTCTTTCACTGAAATTCTGAAAGCAAATCTAGAAAAAACCTTTATTACTTAATATGTTTTCCCCCCTCAAAGTCACTCACTCCTCAGACACTGGATTTAGTGAGACCCATGCACCGCTGGAGTGAGTATCTCAAGGGCTGAATGTCAAGACTGCTTTTTAGAAATTGTTTTAAACTTTATTTTTTTTCCCAGAGGAAGTAAACAAAGATAACTGTATAGATTATGGTAATTTATTCTTCTAATAAATTAATGCTTGCTGCATTTTAATTCTCCTCCTGATGACCCTGTTGCTCTCGCCCTATTCAAATTGGGTGTTAATTTTGTGGCGTGGAATCTGAGTTTGGAACGACCCACAATTATCAGGCGATAACTCGCTGGGGGTCACAGAGAGCTGCCACAAACCCCCACTGCTGCTTGGAGAGAAAAAAATATCAAAAGGATTCGGTGTTTAGAGCAGTGCCAGAGTACATGAAGTTAGGGAGACGCCTGTTTCGGGGAGTAGTTCTCGGTGATAGCATCCTAACCTCTGTTACTTCTGACCTATAGGGTATCTTTGTTACTAGGGTTCAGCCTGACGGGCCAGCCTCCAGCCTGCTCCAGCCCGGCGACAAGATCCTCCAGGTAGGGATGGCTTTGACTCGGCTCCCTCTCTGAAGATGATGTTGTTTTCAGTGCAAGTTGCCTCCTAATTTTGTTGTCACGGTGCTTCAACAGTGATGCATAAGGGGGTGTTGGCTGGGCCCTTCCTGCTCCCTCCCCAGGGCCACCGAGGGAGGCAGCTGGATGCCAGCACCAGCCTCCTGGGCTCGGTGGGTTAATGTCACGGCAAGGAGCCGGGTGGCACCGTTTAAACTCTAAAATAAAAATATTCCCTATGTCACACCCATTGTTTTCCACACCCCCGGCACAAGGAGGTGCAGGGAGAGAGGAGCTTTACAAGCAGTGCCATAAGCACGTGGCAACGTGACAGGGGGACCATGGTCACCTTGGCAGCTGGTGTGACAGCGCTGCGAGGAGCTGCACAGTCACGTTCCCTCCACAGAATTGTAACTGGCAATATTTTTGCTTTTCTTGCACCGCCTCGGCATTTCGGAGTGCGCTCACATGAAAAGCAGCCAGTACTGGATCCAGGGAGGTCATTGATCTCGTGAGGGAGTTAACAGAGAAAGAACCCGTGGCTGTGATTTTATTTCTCAGATACAAGTGATGTGTTTAGCACGCCTTCGTCTGGGGTCACGGCAGGTAACCCTGGTGTCACCGGTACTGGAGCATCTCCACCCCCGGGCACCTTTTGTGCCCCCACGCAGAGAATTCACTTCACCCAGGATGATACACGGGAAGATACTGTCAGACCAAGGCTCCAGAGGCAAATTTTTTAGGCATTTATGTGGAAGCATTTGCTTGGCAGGATGTTCTCAGCCGCGCTGCTGTCGGGCGCTTACGTCCCTCCCCAGCCTTAGGAAAAGAGGGAGGGAAGATTTAAAATTTAACAAGCTTTTAATTGGGTGGATTTAACGGATGGATTTACCCAGCTCATTGAGAAATTGTCATTCCTAAACGCGGTTTTGCACGATGCCCGTTTTTTTTGGTAGGAGTGTGTGTCTGTGTCTTCTGCAGCGGCCACACGCTGGTCCTTCCACCTCCAGGAGCCCGCGGCCCCGCTGGGACCTGGGGGAGCAAAACTCTTGTGTCTTTCCTTTCCGTGTCATAAGCTCCTGAGTTACCTGTTTGACAAGTAGGAGTGGGTTTTGTGTTACGCGCCCAGCAGCGGTGCTGGCAGGTGGCTGAGGAGGAGGCAGGGTCCTGCGGCTCTCGGCGAGGGGAGAGGACACTGTCGTGTCGATGTCGGTCACCGCGTGCTGGGGGATGGCCCTCAGGCCCAGGAAACCTTGTTTTGGTGGCTCCGTGGTTCGGATGAAAAACATCCTTTCCGTCTAATAGTCGGAACTAAATAAGAATTCAATGTGTAAACATATACGTGGATTTCATAGCTTTTTTTGTGGGGAATGTTGAGACCACAGCAGGCATGAAAGAAGTAGATTCCGATTATCATTTATTTATATGTTAAATAACAAATCCCTGTGGCTGTGGCCTGCTTAGGTATTTTTGGATGTGCACTTCCTACAGAGATGAAAGAAGAGAAGAGAGAAAAGTGTTCTCTCGCTCGAACTCCTGTGCGGGAAATCATCATATGACTATTCTTCACTTTAGCCTCGTTTTCCATTTTCATTTATCCCTTTGCTTCCCCGAAATGCCGACATGAAATAGGACCTCATTTGTTTTCTCCTCTTGTTTCTGTGTTACAGGCGAACGGACACAGTTTTGTACATATGGAACACGAGAAGGCTGTATTACTACTGAAGAGTTTCCAGAACACAGTAGACCTAGTTATTCAACGTGAGCTTACTGTCTAAATATTTTTTTATAAATAGTAAATATGCCTAGCCAGATCTAACGTTCAAACAGATTTATACATAGGAAACAAATTTTTTTTTTGCCAATTGCTGGACCAATGGCAAACGGTAGTGCCAAATGTATAATACTATATGTTAGTACCAATCATCTTGGAAAAAAAAAATATATTAACTATATAAATATATTGTTCATGTGGCTACGTATTAGTTTTAATTGTCAGCCTCTGGCTGTGCATTGGTGCGTTTTTTTAATCGAGTTACTTCTTAAAGTCAATTTCATATGATTTCAAAACACAGAAGCACATACAAATTCTTTAGGAATTCTGCTGTCCATCAGAAACACTGCCTCAAAGTTGTATATGCCTTTATAAAGATGAAATATATTAACCTGTACTTCCCATGAAATATTTCTATCATGTCACATACGAAAATATAGAGAAAAAAATATTTTCATAAACACCTCAAAGAAAGTATATATTAAATTAAATTTAATAATGTTCATTTATTTTCAATGCAAAGATATTATATGCCTTATGAAAATACCTGTACATATGCAGTGTGTATAGCTGGCTCCATATTAATTAGTAAAAAATGTCACTATACAGGGTGAGATACTTAATAAATTCTACTGTCAACTCTGGGACCCAGGTACGAGTGACCCGCAGGAGAATTGGGTAACTCCTGTTTGACACGGAGTCGATTCCCTGTGAACACACTGAACGGAGGAGCAGTGAGTTCAGGCAGGTTTGGAAGAAGGTTGTGATGGGTGGCAGTAAAACTTCTGTGGATGCTGCTAATTTTATTATTTCACTTTTTTTTTTTTTCCTTAATTTGAAGTTACAGGCCCTTTATTTCCATTCCCCGCTCCCCCAGGCTCGCCTCGGTGGGTATTTTCCCCCTGCTCCAGGCCGTGCTGGCGCCCGCTGGCTACATTCACCGCCAGGGAGGCTTGAACCTTTATAAAAACCTTTTTATTTGAGTAACAGCCTTTTTGAAACGGACGGGAGCGGGTCTATCCGGGCTGTGCCGCGCCGCGGGGGAGCAGCCAGTGACTGAGCCCGGGAAAGGCTTCCCCAGTGGAGAGCAGAGATTGGAAACCCTGCAGGTAGAATTCCTGCCGCTCTTCCCGGCAGAGGATGCCGACAGCGCGGAGCTTTGCAAAGTGGCTGGGGGTGCGGGTCTCCCCCGGGTTTGTAACCCACAGTAAGGTGGAAAAAATGTAAGAAAAACCTCCCACGGAGTTTTTTTTGGGGGGGGGTCCCGTTTCCCTTGCCCCGAGTGACGGCGCTGGCAGCGGGCTGGGGGGAGAGCCGGGACCTGCTCTGGGGGGGCCGGCCTCAATCCCACCTTTTCCAGCTGGAAAACACCCTGGAAATCCCAAACCAGAGGAGCGTGGCCGTGGCACAGGGGCACCCAGAGACACTTCACTGCTCTGCCTGCGAGAACCTCTAGAAAGTCTTAGACCTTTCCTCTCTCCCCATCAAGCGCACGCTGGCCGAGGTAATTATACTTCTAATTAAATTAACCTTCCAAACCCGTTGTGTATAAAGCCCCGAGTGCTGTAGGGATCCGGTATTCCTGAACCCAGGGAGGCTGGGGGGCGCTGGGGACGGCCGCCCGCGGGTGTTTGCACCGGGGGTTTGAATCCTTATTTGCTCAAATTTTGTCAGCTCTCGGTTTTGCACCCCCTGGGTGTGATTTCACAGCGCCCCGCCAATTCACACCCCTCTGGCAACGGCCACCTGAACCCTAACACCCGTGGCGCTCCCAAGGCCAAAAGTCCCATCCTTAAGCCCTCATTGCCCTCTGAAAAAAAAAAAAAAAAAAAAAAAAAAACCCAACAAAATCTGGGTTTATTCAGTATCAAATTTGGAAAATTGTAGGGAGCCGTTAGTTGGTTATGTGGGATGGGGATTAGGTCCCTAAATAGGCATTTTTGCACCTAAATCCCTCTGTGGAGCTGCCTTTGTCTCTTCATGCAGGAAATCACAGCCCGTGGTCAGAAATCCCTCCCGGGACCGGGCTTTGGGCAGGAAAAGGCAGTAAATGGCGGCGGGAGCTTTGGCTCCTGTGACTGTCACACCCGCAGGCACAGGGGGCGCAGGGCTGTGCCTGAGGCCTGGAGCCAGGGTGACGACCTGCAGGTAAAACCTGAGAGACTGAAAAAAAACCAGCGAGTTTTAGTGCTTGGGAATCCCGTAAAATCCCGAGCTTTCGTGCTCGGCTGCTTTTCCGCCCCCTGAGCCCACGGGAGCTGAAGCAGAGCTGCGCCCTCAGCCCGGGCTGCTGGTGGAAGGGAAATTAGAATAAAATTAAAATTAATTAATAAAATTAAGTCAGTGCGGGGGAGTCTCACGGGTGGGTCCTTAACTTGGGAAAAATTCCCGCCAACCAGGGAAAAGGGTCAGGGGGAGAAGCCGAAACACACAGTAGCGAAGTTCTAACGTCAACCCCCACTCCCCAAAAAATACCAAATACTTTCTCTTTGCCATTATTTTTATTCAAATTGGCTGAAACGGTGTTTAGCTGGCGCTAATATTAGGAGCAATTAAAGTTACTTTAATGGGACTACTTAGGATTTTTATATTAACCCTTCAAAATAACTCTCACTTTTGCCTCTCCTGGACCCCCCCAGCCACGGTCCCGCACGCCCGGGTTTGGGGTCGGGTGTGGGGTCGCTGCAGCCTTTGCTTCTAATTATGATATTAGTTATTTTAATTTTTTGACTAAGTAGGATGATGTGGCGAGCGCTGAGGCAGGTGACGGCCGCCTTTTTTTAGGTTTTTTCCATGCAATAAACACTTAACTCCACTGAGGATCCTCAGCGAAGGGCGAGATTTAAAAAAAAACAAAAAAGAAAAACAAACAAAAAAAAGCAAAGAGGCCTGTGATGTGATTCCCAACAGGATTTTATGGAGCTCGGTGTCGGTGCCGGAGCTCCCCCCCCCCCGCTGTCCCTCCTGGCCCAGAACTCAGAGTCCCCAGAGCCCGGTGGCCAGGGGGTGGGAGGGGGTTTGCCTTTCTGCAGGCTTGTCCCAGGGCAGCTCTTGGGGGAAAAAACAAACAAAACAAAACAAAAAAGAGGAAAAAAAGGCTGATTCCAAAATGTTTTTCTTATTTTGAGAAAAAATGTAAGACCAGACCCCAAGAAGCCTGACAGGGGTCTCCTCTCTTCGTAACTGAGGGGCTCCAGGAAAGCTGGGGAGGGACTCTGGATCAGGGAGGGGAGCCACAGGAGGAGGGGGAAGGGTTTGACACT
>JAOXNO010000004.1:33843907-33866400 GCA_028565335.1 Limnodromus scolopaceus
GGTGTGGGTGGGGGTGAGGGGCGGGGCCCACGCGCACGTCACGCACAGCGTTGATTGGCGGGGGAGTAGGCGGGGTTCCTACGGAAGGGCGGAAAAGGGGCGCGAGGCTGCGTGTGGGGCCGCGCGCAGTGCGCCTGCGCCGTGGGGGCGGCGGCGGGGGATTGTGGGATACTGCGGCCCAGGCAGGCTGGTGAGGCGGGCGGGCGGCCGGCGGTGCGCGGCGGGGCCGGGCCGGGCCGGGCGAGGAGCTGCAGCCGAGAGCTGCAGCCGAGAGCTGCTCGGGCCTAACGCGCTCTTCCTCTCCCCGATGTGTTTGTAGCGGCGGTGCGGGCGGCAGCGCGATGGCTTCCAGCAGCGGCACCGACGTGATCCAGGTCACCAACGTCTCCCCCAGCGCCAGCTCCGAGCAGATGCGGACGCTCTTCGGCTTCCTCGGAAAGATCGAGGAGCTGCGCCTCTTCCCCCCCGAGTGAGTGGCGGCCCGCTCCCCTCCCCGCCTTCCCCTCCCCCGGCGCTGCCCGCGGCCCCTCCCGCCTCCATGGCGGCGGCGCTGGACTCCCGCCGCGGCGGGGCTGCTAGGCCGCGGGCCGCCCCCGTCCCCGCCCGGTGGCCAGGCGGCGGGATCCCCGCTGGGCCTCCTCGGGCAGCGCCGTGGGGGTGCGCTCGGGGCATCTCCGCGGGCCGAGGCGGGGCCAGCCGCTTCCGTACGCCTCTGCGGCCTCCTTTCCGCTCTGCTGCAAGAGGTCATGTGCCTGTTACACTTGTAATTATTCACGTAATTACGTTATGCGCGTACGGGGGGAGAGACACTCCTTTACGGCGTGCGATTGCACGCGGGATTCCTCCTGTCAAACCCACATCTTTCTCTAGGAGCCGTTTGTTCCAGGGCGGTGTAACTAACCTCTGCAGTTCTGGTTAACCTCCGGGGCTATTGGGGAGGTTTAGGATGGATATTGGGAACAGTTTCTTCATGGAAAGGGTTGTGGAGCCTTGGCAGAGGCTGCCCAGGGCAGTGGTGGAGTCCCCATCCCTGGAGGGATTTCAAAGCCGGGCAGACGTGGTGCTGAGGGACATGGGTCAGTGGGGGTTTGGGCAGTGCTGGGCTGATGGTTGGACTCCATGATCTGAAAGGTCCCTTCCAACATAGACAAGTCTAACTCTAGGCAGTTTATGGACGCTTGGCCATAAAACTAGAATTTTTACATAAATATGCGTTCCTTGCAAAGATTTCTATGCAAAATGTGCAGGTAATCACTAATACACATTTATTATATTAGTTAGATGATAAGGTTGATTTGACCATGTCAGTTTGATTTGTTTTACAGAACCTGATATCATTATATGTTGAACTTTTGCATAGGTATTATGCAAGTTAAAAGGTTTCTTTTTGCCATGATGAATGAGGATTGTTTGATTGAGGAAAAATCAAACAAGAACAGTCACTTATTTTTAATATCCAAGACTATTTGGATTTTAATTTTTTTTCATTTTAGGGAAAAAACCCCACAACCTATTACAAAGCATTCTTTTTATCATCACTGAATCTTCAATCCTTGCTCGTGCAAAACCAGGAAGATTCACCCATCCTGCTGTGCAGATTCAGAACCAGTATTTCTGGTGGTCTTGCATTTTCTTTCTTTGAGTTGGATTCAGGCAGTTTTGTGTTGGAAATGGAAGGAAATGGAATGCATGTGTAAGTAAAACTGAGGGACAGTTCCAGACGGGAGAGTTGTGGTGTTAATAGCGGGGATAACTGGCCTGAAGTGGCAGAACCATTAATGCTTGGCAGCCAGCTGAGCAAATCACTTCTGAACAGATGCAGGTATTTGTTGTGCTGCTCTGTATTGCAATATTTTGTCCAGCTTTTAAGGAGGGTTATTACAGGTGAATTTGTTTCTGTAACTTTGTAGTTTTAGACACATATTAACTAAGCTGTTAAAAGATTGCTTTTGTGGTTTCAGAATGAAGTGCCCCACAAAAAATAATTTCTGATGTTGGATGGCACAATAATGGGCAAGATCTTTTGCCTTGTGTAATAACTGCTAATGAAAGTTATACCAGGACTCTATCAGAATGCCAGGTATATGTGCAGTTGCCACTGGTAGCTGGTCTGCTGAGAAAAGAACGACTATTTCTGTTTCCAAGGGAAGCATACGGGTTGGTTCTTTTTTTGGTGGGTGTCTTTTTTGGGTTTTTCATGGGGGGAGGTTAACTCTGTTTCTTTCCACCCACTGAACATGGTAACGTTGAAGAATACCTCTTGCATGGACAATCTATTCACTCCAGCCTGGTTCTAGCCTGATTTTTACATAATAACAATACCAGTAATAATGTTTGCGTAGGTGGCAGAAATATCCCTTAAAAAATCCCAGATTTAATATTTAAGCTGCTGGATGCAATATAAGTGGACTTTGTTGGAGCGAGTAGTTGGAGGTTGTGATAAGAAGGTTGGATTTCTGGTGTATTTCAGAACCTGTACTTCAGAGTGGGTACGTTGTTCAGACCCCCACCACGGTAACTCCTCGCGTGTCTCGGCATTCCTTGGCATGATCTCTGGGAGAGATTTACTACATTTTTCGATCTGTGGTGAATTAGAATAATTATGGCCTTTTTTTGGTAACTGTTGAGAACATCCTGTTCTTGATGAATTTCACTCAGCCACAGCTTGGATTTTAGAGAGACTGGAAATACATTTTTAAAAATGAAATGCAGTGACGTACATTAATTCTCAGGCTGCATTAGGCATAGCCTTGCCTATTTTCAGTTGTGTCTATAGATTGAGATAGCCGTGCAGTTTAGTGCACGGTGGTACTTAAATATATAAACAGTATCTGCTCTGTTTCATGTTCCCCTGTTATCACAGACATTTTAAGAAGGTTTGAAAGTATTGTATTGCATTTACGTAATAAAGAGTTTATTGGTTTTTTACAACTTAGATTAGTATACCATTCAGGTATGCTATAACTCCTCGATTTACTTTTCTTTAAAATTTTGCTGCTGTGATTTTGTTGAACACCGTTTGCTAATGCTTCTTTGATTTTTATGGCTTTATGCAAATGCCTTAAGAAAAGGCACCATTTTGGCAAGCTACTGTGTATTCCTAGATACAAAAGAGCTAATAGTGTCAATTTTTCTATCTCTGTGCCACTTATTGCTACAATGTTACTTTCCAGTTATTAAATTAGGAAGATGTTGGCTGAAGTGAATGTTTCTAATTTTAATATTTTACAAGCTGCAGTACACTGTCTCCAGTCTGATTTTTAACATCAGGTTAAATTCAAAGTATATTAAAGTGTGATCTGACGGATGTTTAGGGCAGCGGTGGAGTTTGTGTAACTGGTGTGTTGGGCTGATCCCACGCTTAGCGGTGGTGAAGGTTAGATAGGGGTTTTTTTGGCATTTGCATTAACGAAAATAGATCTTGGACGTCTTTCTTGTTGCTGCCGAAGTCGTTCTCCTGAATTCTGACAACCCCCGGCGCTTTCACTGCTTAAAGACTTGATCAAACCAATTATTTTGGCAGTGGGATGCATTTTGAAGAGGTATTCTTATAATTGTTTCAGGGAATCTAGTTAGTAAAGATGGATCTCTGTCATGCAGAATTAGTGAGTATTTTTCAGAGCTACCTCTTTAGGTTAATTTGTACCCCTGGTCCTTGTAGAGCTGAAGAGCACATGTACCCTGAACTTGGTCAGGAATCTGGGCTTTAGGACTTGCTACTACTTTCAGTACCTGCCCTGTGCCTTCTGGAGGCAGCTTTTAACTCGTCTGCTGCACAGCTGTGTCAGCATAACAATTCTTCATGCTGTCTTTTAGTTTATACATCTGATTAAACCCATTTTCCAGATATATGGATTTTTGAAACCCGTCTGGACCTTCACTGGGTTGATTCTGGTCTTTGGGGGTTTGGCCTTCCTTCAGAGAAGGAGAGGGGTGCACAGTTGTATGGCCTAAAATTCTTTCCTTTTCTTGTAGGAAGAAAATTTTTCTTGTTTTTTTTTTTTTCTTCAAGTGACTGAAAACTTCTGCATTCTCTTTTGGATTTTCTGTGCCTGGGATTTTTTACGCAGCTCTGCTGACAGATGCTCCTTTTGAGCTGTGGAGCAGGTACAGCCCCGTCTTGTAAAGAGGCCTGTGTTTACTGATGGGTTCTTTGGGAACTTTTGACCCATTAGTGAGATTTTCAGCTTCTTGAATTTCTTTGTGTTTGGTTCTGTTACTGCTGCATGATGGATGCTCATTTAGCTGTGTACATCCCTCCAGAGTGAACTCGGCAGTGTCTATACGTGCGAGAAGCAGCACAGTGAAGTTTGGTCTTGAAGCTTTTATGAAATTGTGTTGATAAGTAAAATCTTAGTGGTCTTTTAATCATTGCCCTCTCCATTTCGTAATTTGCCTTAAGTAATTTGAGACATAAAGCAGAGTGTAAAACTACTGGTTTTATGAACTTATGCAGTATATGTAATTTTTTATCTTTCTTGAGCAGAGTTTTTCATCTCCTTCCCTTCTCACAGACAGGTCATGAAAACTAATTTGCATTTAGGTGACTGGTCATAGATATATTGTCCAGTTACAAATGAGGCAATAAAACTATTTCTGCAATTTTGTAGTGAATTGGCTTCGTTTGTGTCTGTAATCACGCAAAATGACGTTTGATACAAAACCTGAAATCATGTAGAGAAGGACCCCATAGTCCCCTCTGACTTCCTGGTTTGGTGAAGGTGGGGAGAGGATCGAAGTTACAAGTTCCATATTGTCCAGCTTGCTTCCATCTAAATAATTTCTTTCTTTCTTTCTTTTTTTTTTCAGTGATTCTCCTTTGCCTGTGTCATCGCGTGTCTGTTTTGTAAAGTTCCATGATCCTGACTCGGCAGTTGTGGCCCAGCATCTGACAAACACTGTATTCGTTGACAGAGCGTTGATAGTCGTACCATATGCAGAAGGTTTGTGAATTGTTTAATGGCCTATGAAGCCACCATACGATGGCATTTTATTCCAGTATAGTTCACAAAAATGGGGATTAGTAAAATGTCAAACATATAAGATATTACATTTTGAAACCCTTGGTATATTGCCATTGGCCCATGGATTAGATAATTATTTTTATCTGGTGACACTGAATGAAAGTGGAACGTTTATCTCTTCCTGATTTTGTGTGTCTTTCAGTTTAGAATATTAACATTTTTGTTAGAATTATGTGCAAATTTTGCTCTTTATCAGTCTCAATGAGACGTTTTTCTGAACAGACTTATGCAAACAGGTCAACGTTTTAAGGAAATTTTCCCTTAATTATTAAGTGTTTGCCACTTTCACGTAGGCGTAAATCTCTTCATGAGAATGGTTTCTCCCTCCCTGAGAGTGCGTGGGAGAGTAGATGAATATTTCTTTGGGATCCGCTGCCACTGCGTTTAGCAGGAGCTTCCCTGAAAAGGCACTCACTCCTTGTGAAGTCCAGTATACCAAGGGTTTGAATAATTATGCTTTAATTTGAAAGTGAGATCTTCCCAGAGGTGCCAAATTGGGCACTGGTACTAGTTTTTTATTCCAAGTTTTCTTGTTCATCCTTGATATATTTTACAGAATTTCACTAAATAATAAACTCTTCTCTCTGTTATTTGTGTGTGTGATTTTTGTAGTGGAGAAGGCAAATGCAAAGCCCTTCCAGATGACTGAAAAACAGTGGGTCCTCTGCAGCTACAGGGGATTCTAGACATTAACTAAAGGCCAGCAAGCACTCAAGTCCCCAAGTGTTTTCCTGGTGTAACCACTTGTTAACTACATTTTCTCTTCTTCTTTTTATTTTTACATTTTAGGGTGTTACAGTAATTTGAAAGGCAATGAGCAGGGTTTTTGGAACTTACCTTAGAAACAAAGTGCTGAGAAGACACCTCTTCTTACAGAAGTCTTATTAAACTCTTCTAGACTTGCTTTAGAAGTAATTGATTTCCATTGTACTGTTTCTTGCTTTACTTCTGAAATAATGGCATTTCCCAGATCGCTTGAAAGAAATAAAATCTCTGTAGATTAAGTCATACTACAGTAATAAATTTGGTACATGGCCTGGGTTCAGAGCTATAATCTAGACACTGCAATGCTGTAGGCTGTCTTTTGAGGCCCGGGGAGCTGTCTTATCTTTGTATTCCTTAAACTTAAAAAAGATATGAAAACTTAATTTCTGGAATGTAGGAATCTGCAGCGTGACCTTTGATTGAGAGATGCTGCTGTTTGAGAGCTGTACAGAACACATTCTGAAATTGCCGTTGAGCTACTGCTTCTGCTGTCGCTAGTTTAGGTTTCATAGCGGAGTCGAAAGGCATCGTGTCCTCGTCTTTGCCTTAAAGCACGATACGGAACAGTCCCTCCGAGTTAGCACCGAGAGATTCACCAAGGCCCATGGTGAAAGAAACAAATGTTTAACTTTTCCAATAAGGATAAAAAGGTTTTTCTCTTTGTCAGTCTGACTTTGTCCATTGTGCTTGATGGTGGATAAATCTGGCACATAGAGAAAGCTGCCCAGTAGTTTTGGTTCGGATGGCGTAACGAAAATAAAATTAATATAAGTAGAATATTCTAATGGGCCTGTTTAAATCAAGGAGTTCCTCATGGGCTATTTCCTGTGGTGTCCTAGGGGTTCCGAATGTTGATGTTTTTGGCACAATGATGTAGCGTATCATAGCCAATGACTTTATGCCCCAGGGTGTGTAACCACACGTGTTTGTCCCCGAGCTGGAGTAGAGTTTCCCCTGCGAAGGCAGAGCGCCAGGGTCCCAATTCAACAAGCTGTTTAAGCACGATACAGCAAGATTCTTAAAACCCTAGTGCAATTGCTCGTGTGCTTAAAGCCAGGCATATGCTTAACTACTGTGCTGAACTGGGCCCTTTTATCTCTTATTTTCTATTGTGATAATTCTGTATTAATATTGCCTGTCACTAAAGCAAATGTTTGTTATCTGTTTAGTGCAATAATTATCCCCTATATCACAAGCGCACTCCAGTTTTAGCACACACAGACATTTTGCTGTTGGCTGTTGCTTTGTGTTATAGAGCTATACACAAAGTCTACGGTAAGGCTTAGTATTTGTAATTTTCACTGTGATATTCCTAGATTTGGAAGGAACTCTAAGGTTAAAGGTGGCTGGGGGGGGTATTTAGGTTCTTTGGTTAATGTTTGTTTCTTTTGTCTGTTTCTTTTTCTTTCATTTCTACACATTCATGCAGTATTTCATGGTTCTAACAAAGCAGCAGTAAAAAAAGCTCTTGAAGCATGAAAATTAACTGGTGAGGGGCCTCATTGCTTTTTTTTTTAAAAATTGTAGTTTATTTATTTCTAAATACTTTTTTAAAAAACGATTAGAGGATCAGATGCATGATTTTTTTTAATGGATGCAGATCTTCTATGAGGTGTCTCAAGATAAGTCTGAGGATTTGTATTTAGATGCCAGAAATGTTGTAGTTGCACTAATTTGAAATGTTTAGCTATAATTTATAAATATCCTCTGAGACATAATTTTGCATGCAAAATTACCCCATAATCTCTCTGTAGGTATGTTAATATATTTATGCATTGATGCCCTTTATCTAAATGACCTTTTTCCCCCCCTCTCCCTCCATAACTTTTGGTATCTAAATTGATGACAGCTCAATGACACAAGCAAGATAACAGTGCTGTGTATTATACATTTGTTTATATTATCGGCACTTCTCAGTATAGGTGGAAGGAACCATTACCTTTATTTAACAGTGGTTTTTCTTTTTTGTTGTTGTGTTTTACAGTTCTTTTCCCTGGTTCAGCCTGAACTATATACCAGGCCCTGCTGAAAATACCACCCAACAGTTTTCTTCTGCAGCTTATCCAGTTTCTCTTAAGTGCCCTGTACATATTGTATGTTTTATGATGAGATGCAGTTTCTTAATATGTATTACAGAAACACTACTGGTATTTGCAAATATATAGTAAAATTGTTTTATTGAACTCTCATTTTGGGGGCTTGGGCACATTAACAAATTAATCCATCTGTATAGGGCTTTTGCTGTTGGATAGAATAAAAATACCTACACAATTACTTGTTTCGTAGTAGGGCCCTTAAAATTCTCTGTGCAGAGCAGGCAGTGAAATAAGACGCTTGTCTTAGTTGGCTGCAAGATTTTGGGCCAGAAGTTTCTTCTGCAGTGGCAGTGTGTAGCAGCATTCTTGGTACAATAAGCATGGCACATATTGGAACAATTGCATTTTACTGCACAGGTAAGGAATGTGCCGCAGTATCTGTATGTTTGCACCCCTCCAGCCACAGACACACAGACACAGCGCGTATTTGAAGATCTGCAGAGACTTTTCATTTTCATTTGACAAGTCAGCAAAAGCCCTACGCTTGATTCAACCAAAAAAAATAAATATATATTTCCATACCTTCTCTTTAAGTTTTACAAAATTTATGTGGTAGGTGTAAAAGAAAACATAGTGAACTGTACCATATTATTAACCCCTAAATCAAACTTTTTTTGTCTTGTGTATCTTGATTTTTCTGTGTGCTTTATAGTGAAGCAGCCGACACGAGTCGTTGTTCATAAAACAGCTTTTGAAAGTTGAGAGCACACCCCTGGAGAACCGACTGTGCTTGCTTACGTTTGGTTCATGACTTAAAAATCGAGTACAGGTGATGAAATCTTGGCAGTGTTAACAAAAAAGTAGTGTGTATTGTGCTATTTTTTTGCTCTAGAAACTTAACCATTTGTAGAGAAAAAGGAACAGTCAAATTTTCACCCATTGAAGTTTCATTCTGACAAAAAAAAAATTAATGATAAATATTAATAGACATCAAGCTTTGTATTTTAGCCAACATAAGTACTTTCAACAAACTCAGGTGGTGTATCAGGGAGACATTTTCTGGGTGTATTTGTGTATTTTCTGCCTCTGGAAAGGAATGCGCTCTAATGCCAGGCTGTTTCTCTGCAGGAGTTATTCCTGATGAGACTAAGGCTTTGTCTCTCTTGGCACCAGCTAACGCCGTGGCAGGTCTGCTGCCCGGGGGGGGACTCCTGCCCACTCCCAACCCACTCTCTCAGGTAGGTTTGCTGCTCGGAGTCGAGGGAAACCATTTCATGTTTTCTCTTGCCTTCTAACTTTCTGTTGGTTTTTTTTTTCAGGACAAATTGACTGAGGTGCTAATGCTATTCCTAGAAAGTTTTAATTGGTGTTTCTTGATGGATTGTTACAGCTCTCTGATACAAGTTGTGGCAGAATGGTGTTAATTTACTAAATGGGATGCTTTGCTTTCCCTAATATGATGCTTCTGGTATCTCAGGGGCCCTGTGTTTTTCTCTCTCCTCCCTCTTTTAGCCATTGTACGCCCACAGACAGATGTGACAAGCAGTAGAGATCTCATAGATTTTAAATTCGTGCAGTTGAAGGAGTTGATGTGCTGTGGAGATACCTCCCTTAATACTCCAACCAAGGGGAAAAACTTGTAGCCTGTATTCCCTTCTCATCTAAATACACAAGAATTTGGGCAGAAGATGAACAGTAAGAATAATACAGTGTGGAAAAAGTTTCAGTCAAAGCACGTACCTTACTAGAGAACAGAGAATCAGGAAAATTAACAAGACTAAAGCTTCATTCATTCTGCAGTTCTCAGATCTACTTCTTCAGCTTGTGCTTAGCTCTTCTTTATATATCTTCTGTTATAATTTGTGATTGCATGAAACATACTTGCCGTTGAGTTGTTCAGAAGGTCTCTTTAACCCGGTGTAGAAGGAAAAGTCAGAAGTTTAACTTTGAAACTCAAGGAAAGGGATGGAAGAAACAAACAGTCTTAAAGATTTCTTTCACCAAAAACTGTATGTATGTAAAGTCCTGAAAATGGTTGTCGAACCGTCTTAATTTTAGTTCTGTCAGTGAATCCCAGCCTGCTCCCAATCTGCTTCATGGTAGAATTTATTTAACTCATCCATTTATGGTCATTCTTTTCAAAGCTTGTTGTGTAGCTCCTTTTGACTTACTGGGAGTTGGGCATTTAACTCAGTAAAAACGCATTGAGCTGCGGTTTTTGTTCACAAAATCAGCGTGTGGGAATGTAGCTGTTTCTTTCGGGGCTGCAGGGAGAAGCCTGCGCTGTTTCGAGAGCTCAGTGAACTCAGAAGCTCACTGGCAAAGAGTGGAGGGTTCCTCACTCTTGAGTACGTGCTTTTGTGCTGGCTCTGGAGCTCCTCGGGTCCCTTGGTGTTGTGTTAGCTCAGTGCAGCCGGCACAAAAATACGTTTTTTGACAACTCAGTGAGCAGACAGTGAGAAGGAAGGAAGGGAGAGCAAGACCTCAGCAGCAGCACAGCATAGAATTAACATAAAGTCATGGGGATTCTAGCACAGGCTGTGTTTTGTTTCAGCGCATGGTTTGATTGTCTCACTTCCAATGGCTAAAAAATGAGGCTCTTCTATGAGGCGTTTAGGTTAATTTAAGGAATTCAGACCTATGCTGTCATTCTGCTTTTTATTCTAGTAGCTTTTCGACCCATTTCCCAATTCCAACCAAATTTAAGAGATTTGCGGAGATGTAATAATATTACATTGTCTTTTAACATAAACTATGTTAATTTCAATCCTAAGTTGATTCAGATATATGGGAGTTGGCTCAGAAACTTGTAATGAATTTTTATTTTAACACCTGAAAATAATTTCATTTTAAGCTATTTCTTGAATGTAGTGGGATGCTTCACTTCTTTACTTGTCTTTTGGTTTTTTTCCCCTACCCATTGGGATGATGAGGAAACAGAATTTGATTTTAGAATATTTATAGGGAAAAAATATCTTTCATGTAATGAACTTTGGAATATCCAAATAGAGAAACCTGAAATACTCTTGCCAACCTTAGTATAATGTTTCCTGTAGCTGGAAACTTAAGTAAAACCTAAGTTTCCCCACGTCTAATGCTTGGGAATCTTGATCTCAACGCTTTTTATCCAATGAAGATGGCTTTTTGTCTAATTGCTGTTCTCCTTGCAGATCGGTGCTGTCCCTTTAGCTGCTTTAGGAGCTCCCGCTCTCGATCCTGCCCTGGCTGCTCTCGGGCTTCCTGGAGCAAACTTAAACTCTCAGGTACCTCACACAGTCTGTAGTTTCTCAGCATTCAGAAGTATATTAAATAGCAGGCTGAAGAGCTGGGAATACTATACTTTGGTCTGAAGAAGTCTTACAAAAATACTACTTTTTATTACAGGCTTGGCTCAGTGTAGCCTGCACAGGTGGCTGGTGCTTTGAACTTCTGAGATTTTTTTATAGAATTATGTTTTTTTGAGTAGCAGGTTTATATAGGAACACTTTTCTTTTGCTACGCTCTTTTCTGTATTTCAAGTATTTTTCATTTATATCGGTTTAACAGCCACTGTCTGAAAAACCTAGTGATTTGGAATAAATAGTATCTGCGGGAGTATCAAATTAAATGTGGGAAAGACCTAAAAATAATTTGGGACTAGTAATGAAGTGTTTCAGATATGCTCATTATCGAGTGCTGAATCTGTCCTGTACTTACAGTAAAAGAAAAATTGTTTGATGAAAATACAGAGGAGACTTTATTAGACTGTAGTCTTTTTTAAAATGAATGAAAAAAGATTTAAATACTAAGTACTAGTAGAATATTGAGTTAATATTTAAGATATAAGAACCAAATACTGTATAGAGAACATGTGTTACAAGAAGTAATAATTTAATGCATTGCTAAGAAATCCGTCATTCAGCATTCTGTGTATGCACGGCATGTGTAGTAACAAGCAAATAATGGTGATAAAGAAATAAAAAATTAAAGAAAGCATCCTAAACACATATTAGAGAAATGTAAATGTAATGTGATGAAGGGTTGTTTCCTTTGTCCATTAAGGGAGCTGATTGCAACAAAACTGTTAGGATTCAGCACACGGTTGCCTCTGGATAAAGAAAATTGGTGGAGACTAAGCATTCTGCTGTTAATACCCCACTGGCACAGGAGGTGGCCAGTTACAATAATCTCTGGATTTGCCTCAGAGCTGTAAAATATATTTTTGGTGAGATTTTGAGAGTAAAGAAGCTTTTGGTTATTGTTCATAAATTGACATTGAGGACTGCCCATAGACAGGCAACTGGGTTCTCTGATGAGGTCTCTGTTCTCTTGAAGGAACAGAGAAATAACCTGTAAATACCAGAAGTGTATTTTTATTTTAAAGTGCTTTAATTCTGCCCAGGAGAGGGCCAGTGTTTGGCCACTGTGGGGGAAAAACGGTACCTGAGCACCACTGAAAGGTGATGTTCTCACCCTCAGCACCATCTACAAATTTGAAAACAGCACAATATGCCTTTTGTCTGTACCTTCTTTGGGGTGTGGGGTTTGTTTTGTGGGGAGTTTTTTTATCTATGGAGACTTTTTACTGTAGCCACTGCTGAGGAAGAGAATCTCCTTAAGCATACACATCTCCCAACATGGTTTTAACTTCTTTTTTTTTCCCCCCTCACAGTCTCTTGCAGCAGATCAACTACTAAAACTTATGAGCACAGTGGATCCAAAGTAAGTGTTTACAAATATTTACAAATATTTATATCACAATATACTCGATCTCAGGAATATCTGTTGGGATTCAGTGTCCAGTCTTTGTCCTGCTGGATCTGACTAAGGTTGAAGAAAAACCGTGTCCTGGGGATCTTGTGCAGACTCTTTTTACTGTGGTAGAGAGAAGGGGAGGAAACAAAGATTATTCAGCCTTGCATCTACAGAATAATTAATCTCTGGGATTTCATTTTGCTGGAGACAGAAATTCAGTTTGTGTCCGTGGTATAGAGGTGCAGCCAGCACCTCCCGTCCTGAAGGGCCATGCCTGTGGCAGGGGCTGGACGAGGGGACCTCTAAAGGTCCCTCCCCACCCAAAACGTTCTGTGATCCTGTGGCTGAGAACGAGCCAAGACCAGCAACTGGTGTAAAAGCCAACAATAAAAGAGTCTATTTAGGTTACAGCCGTCAGGAGATAACAAAAACCAACACGTCTTATTACGTGGTAGAAAAAGGGAGCAAAAAGCAGTAGCATGAGTATTTGCTAGCTTTTATTTCAGTATTCAGAAAAAGGATAACTTTATTCAAAATATTATGGCATGGGGACAGCAAGTAGGGAAGGGTTGTAGCACTTCATGTATTCATGTGCCATTAAGCTATTGATAAGGTTGGAGCAGGATGGTGAAAGCATGTGCCATAGGGAAACAGCTATTGGACAAATTAGTAGATGAAAAGTGCAGTAAATGCAAAGAAACCACCTCTGCCTCAGAAAGCCTTAGGACTGCAAATTGCAGGGAGCTTTGGGGAGAATTCTTTCAACTCTGGGCTTGGGGAAAGCTTGTCAATGTGCGCTTGTCCTGCTGCTGGATTGGCTAAATAGGTCTTTCCTGCTATTTACAGTTTACTGGAATTCTGAGAGCCGTATGTGCAGGTGTCTTGTGACACCGTTTCCACATCTTACACTTACTCCGTTATCTGAACGGTGACAAAACACAGGCAGATCCTGATTCCCTTAGATCAGCTGCTTTGAACAGGCTGCAAATCTATTTCTTTGATTCCTCAACACTGAATTGCTAAAATCCTTTTTCATCTGCCAGGTTGAACCATGTAGCTGCAGGCCTTGTCTCACCCAGTCTGAAGTCAGATACCTCCAGTAAAGAAATCGAAGAAGCTATGAAAAGAGTCCGAGAAGCACAGTCACTAATCTCTGCTGCTATAGAGCCCGGTGAGTTTAAATCCTAGAGTAGGATTTAAATCCTAGAATCCTAGAATTCAGTTCATGATGGAGTTTTGATGCGTATGATAAAAGTTAATGGTCTGCAAAATACTGGCTTAATGCTTTCACATTTTATAGGGACTTAATTTGTAGTTGACAGCTTTTTAATTGTCCTGCAGCGTGAACACTGTGTGTGTCCTGCAGAACGATGCAGGAATTTACTCATCTGTTGTGTTTTTCCCAAAATTCACTTGATTTGAAGATCACAAAATGCTTGAGCTTCCCCTGGTGGAAGTTCGTACTGGAGATCTGATTGGAAGCAGCAAGTGGCTTAACCGCCTGCCATCCTAGTGGTGTTTGTTCTTGGGCATGATTTCCTTTCTTGGCATTCCTAATCTGTGGAAGTTTGTAAATAATTCTTTATTTTTGTAGTTTATTTCAGTAGATTTTATTTTAGAATAAATTGCAGCAGTTCATCCACAGATCTCAGAGCCACCAAAGTAACTTGCAGCACTGGAAATAGAGTTTTGCAGCCTCCTGATGGTTCTCAGGAAAGAATAGAGCTCCTGTTCTTTTACTATACTGGAAAAATGTGCTGATTGTTTTGCTTTTTGTGGGAAATTCAAAACAGTAATTTGAGAGATTCTTTAGCCCTTTGCAAAACGGCAGAGATGCTGAGGTTTTCCCAAGACCTCCCCTTGCCCTGCAGCTGTCACCTTGTAGCTGACTTAAATTTAACGTTTTCTGCACTTTGACTTCTCCAGTTTTGCATGAAACTTTCTGTTGGTTTTATGCCATGTACACGTCTGTGTCACATGTTTGTTCTTTGTGTCATCTTTGGAGGAAAAGCACAGATAAGCCTTAATTTCAAATGTCAAAATATTCCTTAGGTTTTCTTTATCTTATGAATATCTGTAGTGGGAAGCTCAACTTCCTTTCCTTTATAAAATCTTCTTGAATGCTAAAATAACATTGGGGGTTTTCAACTATTCTTTTCCTTTTTTAACTCCAGACAAAAAAGATGAGAAACGAAGGCATTCGAGGTCAAGGTCACGCTCAAGGAGGAGGAGGACACCTTCTTCATCTAGACACAGGTAGTTGCCTTATTTGCTTTAAGGAAATAAACAACAAAAAGGCTTAGCTGAAACAATTCCTTCAAAAATACTTCTTGAAGTGACACTCCTCTCCTGGTGGAGGAACGGAAACAGCGTGAGGAAAGCTGTGACTTGGCTGGAGTGTGGGATGGAGCCTCCCTCTGCTTTTGTAGGAAGGGTGGGAGAGAGAGGAGAGCAAAAAATACCTCAGAAATAGCTTAAACTGCGGCAGAAAGAACTTGGGGATGCCTAGTCCTACCTAGCAGTGTTTGGACTCTGGTTTTATTTAACAATAAATTGTTTCTTGTGTCAGGTGAGAAACACCTTAGCACAGAGGCTCATTTGCTAATTATAATGAGTATATCAAAATTTCCTGTATTTGCCTCCCCTGTACCACGTGTTCCCGGCAGACGGTCGAGAAGCAGATCGAGGAGAAGGTCCCATTCAAAGTCGAGAAGCAGGAGGCGATCTAAAAGCCCGAGGCGGAGGAGGTCTCACTCCAGAGAGAGGAGCAGAAGGTCGAGGAGCACATCCAAAACCAGGTAACTGCGTCAGTACATCTCTGCTGTTTGCTAGAGATTGAACTATTACATTTGGGTGCTTAATTTAAAAAACAAACAAACAAACAAAAACACTGGGGCAGAATGAACTGGTGGCTCTTTTTAAAGTCAGTCTCTTGTAATGTCTTATAGAATGATATGTCTTTGGAAAGCAGGAGCTGCGAGCATCTACACTTGCAGATATCCGTACACAGAAGCTATAAACGAGCTGTTCTTTCATTTTGTTGTAGATAATTGTAATTTTTGTTTCCACTGAAACAATGTGGCTGACCCCAGAAATACTAAGCAGCACGTGCCATCCAGTGCAGTCACCGTGTCTTCATTCCTTTCCCTGCGTAGCAAGAGTAGCGAATGCTGTTTGACTAGCTTGAAAATCAAACTTAACATCTGTATTTTACTAAAAGGGATAAAAAGAAGGAAGAGAAAGAGAAGAAACGTTCTAAAACTCCTCCCAAAAGCTACAGCACAACCAGGCGATCGAGAAGCACAAGCAGGTATGGAAACACGGCCGTTTCCCTCCATTTCTGCTTCCGGCGGGCGATGGCCGCAGCCATAGAGCAGTCTCGTGTGTAACGGGACCATGATCCAGCTGGGAATATATTGGCTGTACGCACAAAGTAGTGAATGCTCTCTGCCTGGGTCTACGGGATGCTTTATTTTTCCCCTGATACTGTAATTTTCTGGAGAAAGAGTTTCTACTTGCTCTGTATCAAAGGGAGTGTGATGCTTCGAGGTCACTGTTAAACTCTTTCCCGATTTATGGAATGAATACATGCAAAATGTGTCATTCTTTTTTAAGAATTTTCCAAAATTAACTTGCGATATTAACAAGAACAAGCTGTTTCGTTTCTATTTGCAAGAAGAGCCAGTGTCTCTAACACAGCGTCAGCTCGGCAGCTTGTTCCTGAGGGTGGAGGTGGAACAGGGAAGAACTTGTTCTGCTGATCGGCAGCTGGGGGGAAATTTTCAGCACTTCCAAGAGTAAATACCCATTTGGAGTTCTATGTATTTGCTGCCTTTTGAGCCCTGCTGGGCTTGGAGCCAGAGGGGAATGATAGAATCACAGAATGGTTTGGGTGGGAAGGGACCTTAAAGATCATCGAGTTCCACCCCCTGCCCTGGGCAGGGACATCTCCCACCAGACCAGGTTGCCCAAAGCCCCAGCCAGCCTGGCCTCGAGTATGTGTAGCTTTAAAACAAAATAAAACAAACAAAAAGCCAAAAAAAGCTTTTATCACTTTTTCCTGCAGGGAAAGACGACGTAGGAGAAGCAGGAGCGGATCCCGGTCACCTAAAAAACCCAGGTCTCCTAAAAGGAAAATGTCCCGGTCCCCATCTCCAAGAAGGTCAGTTGAGCCTTTTGGCTAAAAAAAAATAGTAATAATAAATGTGTCTGGGTGGGAAATTCCCGAGGAGTGAGCTCTGGCCACGGTCACGGTGGGGATTGTTGGAACACGGGGTGTGTTTGGTGCTTGGCTTATTCCCAGGCGTGGGTTGACTTGAGAGAGAGAGAGAGAGAGGTGGGGGAGTGGATCTCTGCTGCCGCTGCTGCTTTTGGTGCCATTTAATGTGCTTTGAGCACAGAACTGCTCTGGGAGTACCCAAAAACTCCAAACCTGGGGTATTCCAGGGCTGAGGAGAGACCTGGAGTTCCCAGCCCATTGGCTCCCTGTGACAGGAGTCACTCGGGCGTTTGGTGATCCTCAAACTGGAGCTGCTCCTTCATCAGACCCTCTAGAGCTGATGGGCTTACCAGGGTCTTACCCTGGTGGTGTGTTCCATCCAGACCTAAGAAAGGAGGTTTTTTGGTTATTTTCTGAAAGCCCGTGGTGTGTGGTGGTTGCAGACAGCTCGGTCTCCCTTTAGGTGTGTAATTACGGGTAAGGTCTGGACGTGGTCTGTGTTCAGTTACAGGGTGGCGTGGTCGCGGTGTTCATTCTTTCCGTGCTTCTATCATTGCAGACATAAAAAGGAAAAAAAGAAGGATAAAGACAAGGAGAGGAGTCGAGATGAGAGGGAGCGGTCAACCAGCAAGAAAAAGAAGAGCAAAGACAAGGAGAAGGACCGGGAACGGAAATCCGAGAGTGACAAAGACGTGAAAGTATGTTTAAAACCCTCCTTAACCAGGCGGCCTGTGCTGTCGCGCCAACCCCCAACCGGGGCTTTGAGAGCAAGTTTTACCTTTGTTTTTTATCTCGGCAAAGCAGGTCACAAGGGATTACGACGAGGAAGAGCAAGGGTATGACAGCGAGAAGGAGAAAAAGGAGGAAAAGAAAATGGCAGATTCTTCCTCCCCGAAAGGAAAAGAGTCCGGGGCCGAGAAAGGGAGCGGGGATTCCGCCCGGGAATCCAAAGTGAACGGGGACGATCACCACGAGGAGGACATGGACATGAGTGACTGAGCCCTGTCCCGCAGCCAGCGCCGCGGCAGACGCGCGTCGGTGTCATTCCTCTGTCATTCTTTTATGCTGTACCTGTTAATCCTCAATTAGATGTATGATAACAGCTCTGCGCTACGCCCCGTTTGTAAATCCCCCCGTACTAACCCCCACCAGAAGCTTCCTGGAGGGGCGAGCAGCCTCCTGGCGGCCCCAGGGGTGGCGGAGCCCAGCCGTCGTGGTGTAATTCGGCAAAGGAAGCGCTGCATGTGTCTCCAGCAGGCAGGGGCCGGGCGGCCTGTGGCCCCCGGTGACCCAGCTCCCCCCCATAGAGTCCCCCACCCCCCGCAGACCTCCGTCGGGGCACAAACAGCCTCCCCGTGCCCGCTCCTGCCGCTCTGGGGGGACCTACTTAAGGGTCTTACGTGTGACTACACAAAAAAAACCGACAGTACATCTGAAAATGAGCGTCCTGATCCTTCTGATCGTCCTCATCCCTCTGATCTAGGTAGTTTTTTGTTTCTGTTGTATTTTTTTAAGCCATGTGGCTGGGGTTGCTTGGTTTTGTTTTTCTGGTTTCGTTTGGCTTTTGACAAGAGTTAAAATGCACTAACCTTTTTGAGGGCTTTTTTTTTGTTGTTGTTGGTTTTTATTTTTTTTTAAATCCGTTCCAATCCGTCTCGGGCGAGGTGTGGTGGTTCCCAGCCTCGGGAGGGGACAGATCTCCGCTTGATCGGCGCCCGGTGAGGGAAGGTCGATCGGTGCGGTTTCCCTGACGCAGGCGGTTCGGTTTTGTTGCAGAAAAGGGTAGTGCATTTTAAACCTGACCTTCCTACGCTTTCCAAAGCAGGTCGACTTGATAATGTACTTTTTACTTGATCTCCAGTTGTATAAACTAATAAATTTGTGTTTGCTGTCACTGCAGTAGTAGCCTCATGCGCACGGTGAGCCCACCTTCTCCGCAGAGTAGTTAGAGAAGCCGTTTCCTCCCTCACGCCCCTTCCAGAGCTTTTACTTTTGTGCAGGTAAAAAAAAACCAACCCCGAGCCGAGCGTGGGCTGGGTCTGTGCCATGTCGATGTACAGTTTCTGAAATTGTTTTACAGAACTTTGATAATAAAACCCTTAAACTTACACTCGTGTTGCTGGAAACCTCTGCTGGTGTTTGTTTGCACCCCAGAACGTACGAGACTTCAGAGCCTGCCTTTTTTATTCATCCCACCCATTTGAAGGTGACAGTAACGACTCGGTCTCTTCAAAGCCTGGAGGTGAGAGCTGAGGAGCTGCCCTTGCAGCTCCTTACACTAATGAATTGCTTCAGTTTTGGGGAATGAGCTTAAACGGGAAGGTAGAGGTGTTAAGGGACAAGTGCTTTTCAAAAGAAATATGTATTTGTGAAAGCTTTTTGTGTTTCCACTGAAATAAGGACTTCAGGATGGTAAGGGGGGGCAGAAAGACCCACGAGCGCCTTGTGCTGTTCCCGTCACCCACAAACGTAGGGGCTTTAAAGGAGGGGGTTTGGGGGTGAAGCTGGAAGTGGTGTTTGAGCCGAGTCAAACCACCGTCATCTTAAACCCTCCTTTGGCCCCGCGCAAAGCGGAGTTTGCCCTTGAGATAAGAGTGTTGTTTTTAGGATTTGTAGAAATGTAAATTTTTACTGCCTATTGTGAGTGTTTTGTCACCCGGGAGCGGCGTCGGTCACACCGTGGGAGGGAGAGTTCCTGCGCAGGACGCCTCCCTGCATGTGCCTTTTTTTGTTCTCACCCTATTTCTCTGTGAAGTACAAGAACATAAAGGATTTATAGGGATAGAGCGGATCTCCTGGGGCGGTGGGGTCCTGCCAGTCGCTCCCCGGCAGCGGTGTGGGGTCAGGGCACTCGGCTCCAGCCCGTTCGTCAAGGGCTGCCTGTAATTACATTTAGGTTGTTTTGAGTTTATTTTACTGCGGTGCGTTCTGCCTCCGGCTGCTGAGCCCAGACACAGGAGGAAGGTGCATGGTTTCACACCACATCAGCTTATTAATATTATTAATAATTAATCACCGTCCATCCCCTTGGATTATCACCCCCCAGGGGAAGGGGGTGCGTAGGCCGAGCAGGGATGAGATGGCACCTTTCCTGGGGTGCAGACACCCCCCTGGGACCTGGGGAGGAGCTGCTGCTCCCAGCTCTGGGTATGGCACCTCCCACGGTGGGTAGAACTTTATTTTAGTAATTAGAAGTTGGTTTGCTAATTACTACAGAGCATAGGGCTCCGGCCCCTCGTGGTGAGCCCCGAGCCACAGGACCCCTCCCCGCATGATAGAAGCAAATCCTTACCTATGGAGGGATGTGCTCGGCTCGGCGCTGCAGGCACAACCGCCCACGCTCGCAGGGGAGAGATTTTAAGCCAAAAACCCAAACCCCACAAAGCTCAAACCACCTCCTACCCGGCAAACTGAAACTTTAGTTTCGGGTTTAGCTCTCCGAGTTGTCCCCGGTTCCTCCGAGACGCTGCTGTTACGACCAACGGTCACAGCTTCTTGTTTAAATGAGCGTAGTTGTGGATTTTAAGATAAAACTTGTGTAATTCCTGACCTGGAAAGGTTTGTTCCCTCCCTCCCGGGCGGCTGCTTCTAAACTCTGACCCCTCAGCTCCCGTCACCGTCCGCGTCCTTCCTCCTCAGTCTGGAGCTTTACAGAGGGCAAAGAACAGTCTAGAATGAAAATGCAGGATTTTATTTTAAAAAATGACCAATAAAACGCCCTTGCAGGACGCAGCAGGGTGAGCTCGGCCCCTGGGATCCAACCCCTGCCCAGAGGCACGTCCCCCCCTCCCCGCAGATACACCCTGAACCCAACGGTGACAGCGGGGCTGAACCGTCACCTTCAGGCGGAGAACAGAATCAAACAGCACGGTTTGGTCTTTATTCTAACAAATCATACAACCAAAAATTCCCATTAGTGAAGGTCAGTTAAAAACATGGACCAGACAAACCAGTAAAATGCAAAAAAAAAACCAAAACAAAACACCAAAACCCAACAAACCAAAGGAAAAAGCAAGTGAGGTTGTTTCCGTGACAATTACAAAGGGTAAGGAAAGCTGGGGGGGGGGAAGGGGGGGCTGCAGCACAGGAGACCCCATAGGACAGATTAACCAACGCCCTCACCCTCCCGGGAGTTACAGATCAAGAACAAATACATAAAACAACCCCAAAGCAGACAGTGGCTTCGAACGTCACCCCGGCCAGGTGGGTCTCCAGCACAGACCCCCCCAGAGGGGGCTTTTGTAACATGGAGAATGGGGGGGGGGAGTGTGGGGGCCGGGACAGCAGCTCCTGGGGAGGGGGAAGGAAACGCGTTCCCTTTGCCACAACCCAAAGCAGTGGTTTGGAAGATCAGGAAACCTGCTGGGTTAAGGAACAACCCCAGGAATTCTTTTGCAACCATTTCTTATGTCAGTTTACCAAAATTAATGGCTGGTTTTTAATAGTCATAAAAAAAAAAACCCCGAACACCCTCACGGCCATCAGGGGAAAAAATAAGCAGTGAGAGTGGAAAGAAAGGGTGGCCAAACTCCAAGGCGAGGTGGCCTCTCCCGAGCGCCGGCAGCGAGGTTTTCCCCACCTCGGCTGCGCCTCCGCGGCCACCACGGGGTCAAGAGCAGCTTCAACACGTGGGTCCGACCCCTCCCGTGGTGTCCTGTGGCAAGGACAGCCCCCACACCCACGCAAGGCCAAGGGTGTCCCCTCAACATGGTCTCAAGGAGAAGATAAGGGAGGGAAAAACAAAAAAATTAAGTTTCTCTAGGTCAATCCTGCTAGAAAACATGAATTTCCAGCAGGGATGTGGGGAGGAGGTGGGGGGTGAAGGGGAGCGGTGGCCCCAGCGCAGCCCCGGGCTCCCTCTGCGCTGGGAACACTCCTCCCTCCCACGGAGCATCCAGAGCCACAAATAACACACTTTGTGTCCCCACAACACAAAAACCTCGCAAGAAAAACAAGTGGCAGTGAGCAAGACACGAACATCAGCGTGGACAGCCACCACCACAGAACGGCACCAGTACAACCAGGCTGCTGGGACACCCCGAGGTGGGCTCAGCCCAACGCCCCTCTGGCTCCCGAGGATCCATCAGGAACCTGCCCGTTTCAAAACTCGTCCCTGGGGATGTTTTGTGCAGAAAACACATCACCAACAGCCGGAGGGAAACGTCCCGAGGAGCAGCTTCATGGGGCTGTCACAGGAATCTGGGAACAGTCACCGAACAGAGGGGACAAAGTGGTGGGAGCCAGGTTCACGGGGAGAAGAACAGAAACAGCGGGGTACACTCACCCTAAGAATGTAAAAAGACCACCAAAGTCCCCCAAATCCGTGTCCACCCTTCTCTGCTGACACTCCCAAATTAGAGCAAGCCCTAGGGTACAGCAACCCGCTACAACAAGTTCCTCCAAATCTTAAAACGTACCAAAGTCAGTGGTTGTGTCGTCACGAGGGCTAAAAAACCCCACAAAACCTGCAGCTGGAGCCCGGGGAATCCAGCCAGAAGCTCCAGGGGCTGGGTCAGACGCCCCCTCCCACGGCAGGAGGCAGGGAGACACAGGACCCCCCGTCGCACCTGAGGCTCCACAAAAAGCTGTTATTTTCGTTTTTAAAGCCTGGAAAACCCAGTCCATCCCAGTGCTCTACAGCTGGGAGCCCTCCTGCCCCAGTCAGCACACTTGGTCACGGGAATTTAAACAACCGAAAAAACACAAACAAATACA
>JAOXNO010000004.1:33972504-33982570 GCA_028565335.1 Limnodromus scolopaceus
AGCCGGGCAGACGTGGTGCTGAGGGACATGGGTCAGGGGGGGTTTGGGCAGTGCTGGGTTGGTGGTTGGACTCCATGGTCTGAAACGTCCCTTCCAACCCGGATGATTCTATGGTTCTATGTAAAGAACATTTTCTATGGGACACCCTTGGCCAATTGTCCTGCCATCACCTCCCAGGCAGGAGCGACCCAGGAAACGGAGACCAGCTTTTCTGCCGAGCGTTTATTCCGACGGATACAGCACACACTGGTTTGGTAACACAAACAAGCTGGTTTTTAAGGCAAACAATGATCTCAAAATCATTTCTCCACACGCTACAGTTCCCACAACATCCCCGACAGAAGCACAACAGATTAAACCCAGTATTAGAAACGCTACTAATGTAGTGGAATTTAAATACACCACATAAAAGGCATCATTCAAGAAATGCAACAAAAACACACCTTCCCACTCAAAGTGATAAGTGGGAAATAAAAGCTTTCATTTCGGCTGAAGCTCTTTGAATTGATTTTTGAAAGTGCGTTCCTCCAGCCACGGCAGCCCGGGCTGGCAAATAGTGCTTCAACTCCCTTTCTGTAAACAAATTAAAAGCAGACAGGGTTTTTTTCCCCCCATATTCTGATATTTAAAGTAGCTTCTTCATATTCCCGCACCCAAGGATGGACAGAACTGCCTTTTTCCACCTGTAAAAGTGTCCCCGCAGGCTCTGCAAGTGCCACTGCCTAGAAACGTCCCGACCAAGAAGGACTCAGTCCCGTGGCCAAGGTCACCCCGACATCTTTTACAAGCTACTGGGTTTGTTTATTTGCTTTAAAAAGCTAAAGTACATAAACTGAACGATATCCACCCTCCGGGCAGAACAACGGGCTTTTTATATTACAAAATAGCTTAAAAAGAAAAAGGCATGAGTCCTGCAAGGCACTTTCTCAAAGAGAAGGAGGGTAATTTTAATTTCGCTGTGTTCCCCCAGTGCTAATTAGTAAACGAAGGGGGGACGAGCAGCCCCTCGATGGGCAGGCTCCGGCACAGCCCAGCAGCTCCCAGGGTCCCCCAGCCTGAGGGATGCGGGGAACCCGTAACCGAAAAAGGAATTGAGCTCATTAAATTGAAGACGATGACGAGGACCGGTAAAGGAAAGGCAGCGCCTCACGAGAGGTGCCGCTGTGGGTGCAGGCTGGCTCCTGGGCTGAAGTCAGAAATGAGCTTCCAGGCTGCGCTCAAACACCACCCGGGTGAAATTAGATTTAAGTAGAGAGTGGCTTCTGCTGTCTGATTAATGATTTCTGATACAGAGACAAGAAATTAGACTCAGCAGCAGCAGAACAAGGGAAGAGAGGAGCCAGTTTTGAGTAGTGACTTTTCTAAACGAAGGAAGAGAAGTAAAAATAAAGGTTCTGTGCAAGAAATTCCGAGTGGATGCAGGAATTTGCCTTTAAGGTCCCTGAATTCGATACCCTATGGCACATGGCATACGGTGCACATCTATATGACATACTGTATTTTACTGTATTTGCATCCAATCTCACCCAAGAGGCCATGGAACAGGAGGTGTTAGAGGCTGTCACCCACAAAAGGGTGAAGAAAACGAGGAAAAAATGTAGCCCTTTTAAAAATGAACTTCAGATATGACCCAAATGGCCTAGAACTCAGTTTTCTAATAAAACCTGGGGGAAAGGGTTACTTGGGGGAAAGATCTGACTACCCCACCTCTTCCAGTCTGCTTTACTTTAAAAATTTCCAAAGCTGCCATATCTCTCAAATTTGTCTTTTTGGAGGAAAGAAGAAATAAAGTATTTTGGGGTGCTACTTCGGCCACTTTCTAGGATCTTTTAGTAACGAGGAAATTTTGAGGGGCATCCCCCTCGCTTAAATACCACCTGATGTTCATTTTATTCCTGGACACGTGCATTTCCAACTAAAACAACTTGTATGAAAACAGTATTTTTGGCTTTGTAAACCTTTGCCATTAATCTACCGGAAGAAGAACATTTACTGCCTCTTACAACCTGTTTATTGCTCTCTCCGTCTGCTCCAAGCAGCTTTATGGTGCACTTTGCAAACAGCAATCCTCATCACGCCTGGGAATTTCACAGGCTGCTATTTAAAAATAAAACAAATCGCAGATTTTTCCCTTGTGCTGTTTGTCCCGATGCTACATCCTCCTCCTCCTCCTCCTCCGCAGACGAGCTCATTTAGCATCCGCGCAGAATGAGTATTTATGGGGACAACTCCGTGTGTCACGAGACTTGTGCTACCTCCAGGTCTCCAAAGGGTGACGTGCCACTATTGGTACCACGCAGCCTTCTCAGCTTTAATCCACTGAAACCCAAATAACGTCTCCTAACTTCTGTCTGCCTTTCATCTTTGTATTTTTTGCCCTTTCTCCCCTTGTCCCTCCAGAAAAAAAGGAGGAAGAAGGACTCTGAAGTAGGTAATCTTAGTATAAAAATATATACAGGAGTGGGTCGCTTCGGTAATGTAACCTCTTGAATCTGCCCCAAGTGTTCCCTGATCAGAAAAATCACTTTTTCTACCTTAATGCAAGAAATTTCCCTCCAGACTCTATTTCAGGCACACAAACCTTCCTGTCCTGCACCTCATGCAGAATATGCACGTTCTGCAGTTAGGAACGGCAAGAGCAACAGAATGCAGGAACAAAACCAATTCCTCCTTCTGTATTTGGGGATTTTTGGCACATTGGATAAATAATTATTGGCACTATGAGACCACTCAGCAGTCCCATTTCTGGCGATCTACGCAGATGCAAACAGGCTACAGACACCCCAATTCACAGTAAGAGTTAAAACTACTCCTTGGCCAAAGTAGCTCCCATGCAAAGGGATCAGCGCTCTCTCAGGCCGTTGTCCGTCGGATTTCCTCCGACAAGGTGATGGACCTCTCCTTCCACTCCGTGTTGGAGCACTTGGAGACGGCGTTGGCCGCTTGACAGAACTTCTGGAGGAGGATCTTCCGGAGCAGCAGGTAAACCCAGGGATCCAGGATCTGGTTCAGGGAGGCCAAACGCACGGCGATCAGGAAGAAATTGCATTCCTTGTGCAGTTCCGAGCTCTGGGCTTCCCCCGAGAATCCCTTGCAGTGTTCAAACGACGTGTGGCTGAAGATCATCTTCAGCATGGTTATCTGAGGGAAGTCAGGAGGAAAAAGCCATGCATGTTAAAAGCCTGTTATCTGTATGGCACTGTGTGCAAACAGCCAAAACGCCTGTGTAGAAACGTGCTTCCTCCCTCACCTGACTCAAAGTGTGATCAGAGCAAATCTGTGAGCGCTGGGAGCAGCTCAGCTCTCGATGAGCGGTATCAGAGTGATAAACACGATACCTTTCATCTACCATCACATTTATTTATAGATCTCACGCTGCCACAAGGCAGCACACGCTGCTCCCCAGCTTGAGCCGCCACACAGAGCTGTGTGCTGCATCCGAGAGGTTCAGGACGGCCCTGGCTGGAAAGGGAAAGGACTGACCAGGCAAAATTAACTTAAAGGGACACATTTTGTCATTACCATATTATCGCAATTACAAGGAGCAGCTGAATAACTCACGATGGGTCGAGCTCCTCAAAATTATGTTATGAACAGTAAATGGCAGAAAAAAGAATTTGAAATACAAAAATCATCTTCTATTTTTAAAGTTGTTTTATTCTATGACTTCTAAATGTTAGAATTTGATTTTAAGGTAAACTCTTCTGCTTATGAACCAAGGCAAATTAAAAGAAAAAGGTTAATAAAGGTGTTTTGGGCTGTGAGCCAAGAAAACAGAAAACAAAGCTTTTTCTTTCGTCCAAAGCCGCAGACTGCATTTTGTGTTACCCCGACCTCGGTTCCCTCCTCTCCCCCCAGCTCAGCTCCTGGGGAACAGAAGGATGGGATTAGGAATCCGTTTCCCACAGCACCCACGCTGGAATGACCCAGGGACACTACTGACTCTGCAAAGTGCTCCACAGGAGTAGAACTGCCCGTAAGTGCTGTCTCCCACGCTTCCCAGCACAGACCAGCAAGCTCTGGGCCGGGAGGCCAAAGCTACACGCAGGATGATTTATTTTTTGGATTAAATGTAAGCAGGTGTGGCAGCATCTTAATTTATGACACTAGTTATGGAGCATTAGGGCTATCGGGGTCCTGCCAAGGGTATTATGTGGATGGCACATGTCAGAACATAACCACCGGCCAGCAACGGTCAGAATATTCAGAAAAGCCAAAGAGGTGGCTTTGATTAATACTTTCACCCCAAAATCTGTACTTTAAGGTAATTTATCATTCATATTTCAAAGTGCCAGTGATAATATGTGCAGTTGGTACAGTACTGGCAGCAGGGGGGACCCAATTCCGTGATTGCTCTCATGGGTTGCTACAAGGCTTACTATTTTTAAAAAAGGCTTATACACTGAAGACTGCACTATAATGATTCAATCAACAAAAATAACAATACTTAGTACATCCTCATTTTCCAAATGAGGACCTAAACTTGCTTTACAGCTATCGATGCCATGAGCCTCGAAGCACAAGGACACCTTTACTCTCACGTTACGGACCAGAGAGGGAAGAAGGAGGCCCCCAAGGGCTGCTCTGGAGCCCTGGCACTGCCAAGGAGCCCGGCCAGGGTCCCCTCTGCGGTGCTCTCATATACTAACATATAACCATGGGAAATACCAACCACGTTTGGAAAGATGTCAGATAAATATAATTTTCCGTGGCTTAGTATCCGTTGTCCAAAGTTTTCTCCTGAGCTTTCTGTACCAACTACAGCTGCTTAAAGATGTATCACTTCAGAGGCATTTAGTTGCCTCTCTGCAGATCAGCTACATTAGATCTTGTATTGTGAAGTTTTTTCCCCATAAAAACCTCTCTGCGCAGGCACTTGGTGTGCACCCTGCTGCTAAACGACTATGATGGGGAAAACACCCGTGTTCTTACACCCAGCTGCGATGCAGAGTGAAGCTCTCAGGTGCTTCAGAGCAAGGAAAAAGGCAGAGCTGATGCGAGGATGTCAGGGAAGTGCAAGCTGCCTCCTCGCTGGGTAGACCTGTCGCTTGGGATGCCAGGTGTAGGGCCTGCATGCTACACTCCGGCCCCCGAGCCGTACGGAACACCTCACTTCTCCTGCACAGGTCCTTCTTCTGCTTGCAAATCTCTTCCTGAAGACCTTGACGGTCTGAATTTGCTGTCTGGAATTCCTGCAGGGTCGAGGTGCAGTAGTTCTGTGTGCGTTTTGATGTGACAAGGCGATGGATGCCCACACACACACGGGCTCTGCTGCACAGCTAATTCACTGGCTGCTGGTACCAGCCACTAAACAAACTAGTGGCCAGTCCTGGAAACAGCCCGAGGGACAAGACTTCCAGTCACTCATCCACAGCCCTCTCCAACATCTTGACTTCAGCCTCTGGCAAGCAGTGAGACACTCCACACCAGCAACACCACCAGCCGCGCAATCCCAGCCCCAGCTTTCCCACAGCAGAGGTCCCATCTGGGCTGCTGCTTTCCCCAGGAACTGGGGCGGTCACAGCAAGTGACCAGGAGCAGAGGCCACAGGGGAGGATTTTTCCATTCAAAAGGATATTCTGGGTGCCAGATCAATAACCATGTGTTGACCTTGGAAAGACGCGGATGAGGCCGGAAGGCAGGGCAGCTCGGCAGCAAAGCACCATTGTTTTTGTTTCTTTAAATAGAAGCACTTGAGGATTCCATCCACTACATTTCATTTAAGTAAGAATGAAAATACGTACCCGTTGGTAGAGCTTTTTAAAAATACGGGTAGATACAGATCTAGACCACATCAAACAGCCGCCACAACCGCTTCCTCTGCCACCTCCGGCTGTTTGGGACACTGTCACTGTCACCGTTGCTGCCCACAGCACCCGTGCCCACCGGAGCCCGGCAGCATCACCCTGCCGCATCCTTACGTGGCAGCATCACACAAATATGCTGTCCCCACCTTACAGCCGGTGGAAAACCACACCACTTTTGGCATTCCCAGTGTTCCCATTACTTCCTCCCAGATCAGACTCTGTTGTCTCGTTCTTTTGCTAGCGAACCCACGGAGCTTCAAAAATACCAGGCTAATAAAATACATTTCCCAAGCAGACAACTGCTGCTTATTTTTGGGTTTTATTACATAATATTCCTTTACCGGAATACTTGTTGGACCAGCAATTGCTCGACTGGAAATTTTATTTGTTTGATATCCTTAGAGACTGTTCATCGTGGCCTGAGCTGCTCTTCTAAATGAATTAAAAGAAAGACTGCAAAAAGGTAGAGAAACAGCATCAGGTGGAATAAAGCCAATGAAAATACACAATTTATGCCAATAAAAAATATGGCTCAAAATACATATAGTAAAGCAGCTGATAATTGTATTCATTCAAATAGTAGATAAAACTTTACTGTTAGCACTGAATGTAGTTTTATGCTAACATTAAACCTTCACCGCCCTGGTTTTCAAATGTACAGCCAAAGAGAAGACAGGGTTTGGGTGGTATCTGCACAGTGTTTGGAGTGAATTTGGATGGTGGCACCCAAGACCTTTTTGGAGTTGTTCCACAGGCTCCAGCTGCAGCCACCCCCGTGACATATCACCACTGGCTTAACATGGGCAGCCTGTGACACCTCAGGGACTCCCCAGCAGCTCCCTGTTACATTGCAAAGTGTTTGGAATGAACTTCCATTCCACTTCAGGGGGGGGGGGGGAAGACAAAAACTTTCCCAAAGATATTTTTCCAGCAGAAACTGCTGATATCTGCAGTAACAGATGGTGAACAAACCAGGACCATGTTTGCAGAAGGATAATCACACCAGGAACCACGGAAGGGTCCCATCAAAGTCTAGCGGGATTTCAACAAATGGGGTCTGATTTTTTTGTGGCCTTGTTTTGCGACAAATACAGTCCAGCAAAACCCAGTCTTTTGGCCAAACTGGAACAATCAATACGTTGGGGCGGTCTTGAAGCCAGTGGCTGTTCCAGCCTGAGATGGAAGCACAGCATTAGCGGGAAGAGCTACAGATTCATAGAAAAGGAGCCAGCTATTTTCCTGGCAGCTCAGTGGTATCATGGTCTTTTTTTCTAAATGAAGGTGCTTTCCATAACTATGTTTTGCATACCTTAAAATATTACTAAAGAATATATTTTTAATAAAAATACACGTAAAGGAGAATGAATTTAAATTCTGTCTGAAGGGTTAAGGAGTAGTATTTCAATAGGAAAAGCAGCAGAACACCTGAGCATTTTGGCTTTAAATAGCCTTGAAACAACTCGGTGAGTGAATAATTTCATAGCCTGGAGCTCTAAAGGAATTATCATGAGAATTCCAGTTTGTGCTGCACCGGTGTCTCTGTGTAATCAAGGAATAGCATCCTGTGTCTTACCTCAGGCTCATTTCAATCTGCTCTCAGTTCAGTTCAATGGTTATGCTCCACAGCTGAGCACCAAAATAAATAGAAGCTTGGCCTGAACTGGAAACTACTTATGATAAAGCAGTAACTTATTTAAGGGGAGCATTTTCCCAGGTTCTCCATGCTGAATTCATGTAAGATCCCAAATGCACACCAGGAGACAAGGCCTGCGTTATGTATGCACTGCTCTACCAAATCCAGCACAGATCGAGAAAAGGCAGGACGCTTCATTAAGCCCTTCAGAGCACAGCCATTACCCTCACAAGTTCCACTTTTCTGTTAAATCACATCTGATTCTGTCACTTTCACCAACAAATCAAGTCTAAAAATACTGTCTGTGTAAAAGGGCATTGTTTACCTAATAGTGACAGCTGTCAGAATCCATTAGTTCTCAGTTGTAAAACTAAGATTTAAAAAAAAAACCCAAATGAATAAAAATCTCCTCTGAAAAACCCTGGATTTCAGCTAAACTTCTTACAACTGCTACATGACGCAGCTATAGGTTAAATGAGTTCTACAGCCTGGCTTTCACTGAAAAGGTCACTCCCCCAAATATCTGGCTGCTTATTCCCAATTCCCACTGTGTAGCTGTAGGGAAAACGCTGCAGTGTATGTATAAATGCAGCCACGGCTCTTGATCTGGAGAATATGAAGCCTGGAGAACACGCTGACCTGACAGAGCAGCTTTGCACAACTCCACACAACAAGTTATACGCTTCCAAGCGTCGCTGCGGCACGGGGAAGTGAGCTGCTGACGAAGTCACTCTGGGTTGCAGCTGTGTCACCCCGGGGGGCAGCACCCCCCCACACCACGGCAGAACGCCTGCAGAGGGCTGCTTGCCAAGCGTCCCTCCAGCTGGCCCTGCCTTGGGCTCGAGGCGTCAGGCTCCTTGCCAGGCAGCTGACCTTCCATCAAAACGTGCCACAGGAAGCAACCCCCCAGGTGGGATCCCTGTTTTTTCTGAGTACTCAGGTTCTGAAGGAAGAGAAAAGGCATCCCTCATCTCAGGGATTTGCTCTCAAAGCTATGAGGACTGTCAAACCCTCAGGTTTGGCTCCGTGGCCCCGGGCTGGGTCCTGCCACCTCGAAGGGCAGGGCAGAACCCACGTCCCAGCGCAAGGGCCACAAAGGCGAGGGCTGAGGGGCAAACATTCCTCCTTCATTTAAAAACTGTCTGCTAATTTTTTAATCTGTTTAATTACAGACAAGCATGCAACAGTTAACTTCTGTAAAATAAAGAAATCCTGGTGTCTCGCCTTGGGATCTAACAGCCCACATAAGCTACTGGCAAGTCCAGGTGTTGAGGCTACTGGCCACCAGTACACGGAGACACAGAAACAGCCACAGGGCAAGTCTCCTGCTGTAACGCAGCACATCTAATGCTTCTTGGCATTTGAGGAGCAGAACCTTACTCTTTGCTCTCAAGTTCTCACCAATTTTTCAGTGTGGTTTCACAGTGTTTTCTTTCGTCACAAGCTGTTAATGATCTCTAGGAAGTTAACTTACAGCCTCTGACTTATGGTTTTGCAGATTTCATGGCATTTTAACTAATTTACAAGGAAACTATTACTAAATTAATCTAATTTTTTTCTTTCTATTTTTATGTCTGCCCCCATCGGCCATTAGCTTTTCTCCTGCCACAGCCCCATTAACAAGAGGTTGAGTTCTCGGAGCACAGGAAGGAAGAAAAATCCTTCTCCAGCCATAAAATAGCTTTCACCTGAGTTCCAAATGACCACAGGCAGCTTCAGCCCCTTCCTGCTCACGGATCCCAAGTACAAACTTTCTAAAAATCATCCTCTGACATCAGAACGAGCTGGGCCTTTTCAGATGGGCTGCCGGACCCCCACACGGCAGAAAAGGACGGAGATTCGGCTGCCTCCGCTCCTAAATCACGATGGATTTACCCCAGTGGGACAGGAAGGGCCGTAAGTGAGGAGTAACAGCACAGTGGAAAGAAATGCAATCGTCCTTTAAAAAAAACAAACACCCAGGAACAAAAAGCCCTGAATGCTGCTGTAAATAACACACAGTGAGCAATCTGCTGAAAACCAGAGGGCACTTGCAAAGTCAAAAGTTGTACCTTTTCTCAAAAAACACCGAAGTCAGTTTTTCTACAAGGTGGGAGCAAACAATGGCAAACAGCCACTTCCCAAGAAGGGCTCCTTCACAGTAAGGTCTCAATAAACTTCCCTGCAGGTCCCCCCAGATGAGGAACAAGCAGGCTGTGGTTCCCCTTTTCCCCCTCACTTTCAGATCACAGTGGTGGTGGCCAGCAGGTAAAAGGTGCCAGGCAGGAGCCACCCAGGCTGATGCCCCTCTGCTGCTAGCCATTCCCTGCCCTGCAAACCTGCCCCTTCTCTGCCCGGTGCAGAGCTGTGTTCTGCTCCTGAATCCACCGGCTCCTTGTGGTCCTGCCTTTCTCCTCTGTACAAGACTCGTTTTCCTCATCATCCCTTGTCTTCCATATCCTTCCTCTTCACTCTGGTTCCTTGGTCTTATTTTTCCAAATACACTGCACTTCAGCTATCCTCTTGGACCTCATAGAGTCATAGAATGGTTTGGGTGGGAAGGGACCTGTAAGACCATCCAGTGCCACCCCCTGCCCTGGGCAGGGACACCTCCCACCACACCAGGTTGCTCCAAGCCCCCTCCAAC
>JAOXNO010000004.1:33985107-33997465 GCA_028565335.1 Limnodromus scolopaceus
CCAACCTCTCTACAGTGTCCTTTCAAGTAGTTGTAGAGAGTGATGAGGTCTCCCCTCAGCCTCCTCTTCCTCAAACTCAAACCTCAAGGTCCCCTCAGGTGGGATGACTGGCACCATGGCAGGCATGGCTCCCCTCAGGCAGCCCGCAGGGAGCCATGGCAGGGGAACCACGGGCTCTGCCGCCCCCGGGTGGCATGGGGCTGGGCCTGGCTGGAAGCTGAACTGCTGCCGAGCCGGTAAATTCCTACGAGCAGGGAATTCCTAACGTGGCACTGTATACACTCATCCTTCACAGGAGAGCAGAGTTAACAGTTCTAAGGAGTTCTTTCACGGGTTACAAGCGCTATTAGCAACGAACAGGTTGAAACACTGCCCGGCCCATGTTTTACTCTGTATGACTAAGTGCACACAGGCTGAATCACGAAAAGGGGAAGAGCCCCATTTCTCATAAATAAGAACCATACGAGAAGTTATCGCTGTCTTTATAAATTAATGAGCCATGGCTTATTAACTCTCTACTTTCTAGACCGTGAACAGCAACTTGCCCTTAAATGAAGGACTCCAGCCTTTACCCGTGCAGATACACAGCAGGATGGCATTTGCAACCCGAGTCCAGTGTTGGAAACGATATTCACATTAAACTGGGATGTACGAGGCCTCAAGAGATAGCCTGGAAAAGGGTGAGAGAAAATATCCTTTCTCCCCTTTTTAATCCTGACGTTGATGCACTGGTTTTGGAGCTGTCATGAGTTCAGCACAGCTCTGCTGTGCCACCCTCATCATCTGGAAAGCTTTTGTTGCCCCTATTTGGTACCCTGCTGGTATTTGTGTGTTTTGCAGTGGAAATGGTCCCTGGTGGCTTAGCTGGGCGTTATTTCTGGTCCGGGTCCACAACCACCCTAGAAGAAATCAACATTAGTTCAATTTTCCAAAGTATGAAGCACTCTACAAACTTCATTTTTTAAAATGCACGTGTAAACCACTTCTTCTGAAGTGGCTTTCTTTTTCATTTCCATAATAGGACACACAGTTAGTAAATTGTGCAGGACTTTGCTTAAAGCTGTTGTCGTAACTGCACTGTTACAGGAGCATTATTCCCTCCTGGGGCTCCCATGTCCAAATTTTGGAAAAGTTTGCACAAGTATCTATACCTTCATACTTAAAAAAACCCAGGGGGTTACAAGTAACAGGAGGTTACTGAGAAGCAAGACCTAACACAGCGACTATTTAATCTCAGGTGCTTCGTCACAGCGAGCGCACACAAGTTCGTTATCTGGTGTGGAAATGATGCGATCTTGTGTCAAGATGGGCCAGCATGGGCATTTTAATGCTTTTCATTATTACCTATCTGAATAAAAAAAGAAATATTTTTCAGCAGTGTTGACCCTGTTGCCAAATTTATATAAAAATCAAAGCACAGTCTGCTTTTGAGTCACTTTCTAGTTTTCAAGCACAAGAATGCTTCGCAAAACCACTGTTGTTAGTCATGAATGTGTTCAGTTTTTCTCAGAAAAGAACATCAGCCCTAAACTTAACCACACTTCCTCCTCAGCCATGATAAATTTCACTGATCTTTGATAAAGATGCAGAGAAATGCCCGTTTATTTCTATAGGCAGCAATTTATCTGACCCCAGAAGTGAAACTGAGGGTGAGGGAAGTATTTTCTAGTCAAACTGGGAGGCTACTGGAGATAATCCCCCCCCACACCCACACCTTTTTGCTGCCTGAGCTTAATCAACCTTTGGGTCTGTTCGAACACAGACCATTTTTGGTTCTAACAGTTTAGTTCTACTTTATTTGCTGACCCAGTAACAAAAAAAAAAAAGAGATAATTTGTGCCCTGCTAGGTGTACAAGGACTGCCAGTCACTGTGCCTTTGCATTTTAAAATGTAGGAATCAAAACAATTTAAACATCTTGCTTCTTGTAAAAACTTTCTGAAAAGATATGGAACCCACGCAGAAGAAAACATCTCCAAGTTTTGTAAAAGCTCCTTTTTAACCCACTGCTGTTTAAATAAAAAAAATTTTTTTTCAGTACTTTAAGAAGGGAAACAAGGGGAAAATTGACGACGGATACAGCCAGGTAATTGGAGATACCGCCCTTCTCCCACCGCGGTGACACCGAACATCACAACCTGTTAGTACAGGCTAAAGAGAGAGATTTGCTGGGGTTTCCAAGAGAAAGCACTCACTGCACGGTTGACTCACAGGTTTTATTTACACTTGTCTACAGAATCATTTTGCCGTACATTTTATCTAAGCCAAATGAAACCATAATTTTCCTTTGTCTGTCGCCTATCGTTTTGCTAAATTTAAAAACTTTCATCTGTTAAGTACAGCAACAATTTTAATACAAAGCACAAGGAAAAAACCCCAAAGGCTAACAACATAGCATCTATTAGATCGGATTTTTACAATTTAGTAGTTGGACTTTGACGTCGTCAGAGGCACAGTTACAAGACTAACCTGCTCTTGTGCAACCTACACACATTTAGCATTGAAATTAGCTATAAAAGAAAGCATTAAAGAAGAAACTGCAGAGCGGGTTGGTTTTGGGTTTTTTTCTGCAAAAAGATTATCAAAATATTTCTACACCAAAAAACATTTTGCTTATATTCCATATACCAGTCCAAAAGAAGTGTCTTAAGAAAAAAAAGGAAAGCAGAATGTAGTTTTAAAATTTTGCTCCGTTTGTTTTCGTGCAGTTCATTTAAAAAAAGCAGCGGTCAAATATGGAAGTTTTACTGCTGAAATCAATAGAGATCTATTGCTGTTTGCTTGCTTAAAAAGAAGAATTTTCCTTACCATACTTACCTTGCGATGGCACCGAAGAGACTTAACCCTTTCTTAACCAAACGGAGCTCAAGAGAGATCAAGTTTTAATGCGATATTGCTAGTAAATCACATTCAATACAGCATTTTAAGCCATAAATTATTTTTAAGGGAAAAAAGAATGACTAGTGAAGAACACATTTCAGCTGTCAGAACTTTCTACACAGTTTATTAATTTTCAAATATAAATAAAATGCAGATACCTGGAAAATTTTAGTCAGCCCCAAAATGAACTCTACAGGTGGCCTGCAGAAGCATCACTTGATTCCAAGAAGCTACTTCCATATTCCTCCAGCTCAAGGGTGGTTCCTATGGGATGCTCTGCCCAGAAAGGACAGCAGAGCCTGGGGTCCCTGCGTGTGACAGTCCCCGCTCTGCTGAGGGCAGCAAATCGTTCCTACAGTGACGGGCACCGGAGCAGAGAGTGCCCAATGTCTCAAACATCCCCACTTGGAAGGAACAGAGTCTAATTCACGCTCTACAGAACCCTACCAGGGACTGGGTACCTAATAGCTATTCTGCACCGAGCACAGCTAGAGAAAGAGAGGGATCCAGCTACACTTTCAAATAAAAAAAATCATTGGGCCTAAGCACTCACTACTGTCATCTGAGGGGTAGCACCAGCCCTACAGCTACGCCCATCTATTGTGGTCCCACGTGAGCTGCAGCAAGAAGCGCAGGAGTTGGGTGCGGGTTCTGTATTCCCCAGATACCCCTCTGAACTCCTCACGTGAAGAGCAGAGTTGCATCAGATCAGATCCAACCTGTGCCCGCTCACAGGTGTAAGAGAGCCAGGAATTGAGTAACTGAGTCTTTCAAAATAATAAAAAAAATCTCTTACTCAAATAAGAAAACTTCACAACCTCCTCTGGGGGGGGTTTATGGCTTAAAATGCTACCTCACTTTTTGTTTGATGAATGAACAAAGCTGCAGTTTTCCAGAAAGCAAGGACAGACATGCACCTCTACTAGCAGATTCAGCACTTCTGACCAAGTAAGACACCAACTTCTTAAAAATGTCTCATGCACTGACTGGATTTTTTTTTTTGTTGTTTTGTTTTTTTTAAATGTGAGCTTTAATACATTATTTCTTTTTAGAACTTGTACGGGAACCAGAATGGGAAGATCCAGATGATGATCTGCGGCGTCTGCAAGATATAAATGGAGAAAGCATGCAAAGAAATAAGTTGCAATTAATTTTAGCATCCACTTTGAACAGTCTGTATCATACAATAGCTGGAAGCCAAGTATATCTGATAGGGGCCTTATAAGAATATAGAAATAACTTTAAACCACTTTAAGCGTAGGAATGTAAGTTTAATACTAAAAACTTAAGTTTAATACTGAAAGTAGGGTACAATCTCTAAATGCAATCTTTACTTATGCAAATAAATCACTAACGTACATGCTTACTCTTTCAGACACTGAAAGACCTAGGTCTTTCTACAGAACATACTTCTACCAGGAGGAAAATTCATTGCAGGGGCTGGGGGGGGAACAATTACAGAGGTTTAAATAGGGGTTAAGAGTAGGGGAAGTGAGCAAACTACTTTTAATATCAGAGTAACTGATCAGATTCAATTCTTTCCCAGTGAATCTCAGTCCTTCAGAAAAAAAAAAATAAATCACACATTTAAATACACCCATTCTTATTCTACATAAACCCAAACCTTTCGGGTGACCGTGATCTCGATCGTCTTTTTTTGCGATCACCAGATGAAGAAGATCTAGAACGACTTCGCTTCTTGCTTCTCTCAGGGGAAGATGACGAACGAGAGCTTGAGTAAGATCTTTTTCTTGGGGTGGAAGACCCCCTGTAGGACCTGGAGCTGGATCTTTATTGATTAAGAAATAAATCAGATTTAATTCTGGTATAACACAGCACGAACAAAGAAAGAATAAAGAGAGACAGTTTTCCTGAATGCTCACTACCATATTTCCATCAATGTTTTATCAGATAAATCTGTGGGTGCTTTAATACTTACTCCTTAGTTATCTCCCAAAAAAGACTTCTACTGCCAAGGTAATTCTCTTAGTAAGTTTTGCTAAAAATAGGGTTCCTTGCTCTCCAGCCCACCAGTGGCTTAGAAAGCTCTTTCCAGCATTTACCAGAACTAAGCTTTTTGGCAAGGGAGTGATGGGAGATGGGGATGGGAAGCAGCCTGTGTAAGGACCTTCCTCACACAGCACAATGACTTGAAACCACACATTAATGGCTATTTCACATTGGAAATTTGTAAAGTAGCATCTGTCTTGCTAGAATAGTGAAAACCCTCAGAAGGTGTATTTACGAATCTTGAAATAAATTTGGGTAGAGTGTAAGACCTTCCACAAGCAAAATGTTTTAAAAAATCCTCTTAGAATACAGTCACTTTGGCGTTTAAAAAAATAATTAACCAGCTTCACTTACAAGCACTCAAAAATCTCTTAGGTTATCTAAAACAACCAAGGAAAAAACACTTGTGGAAAAAGTAATAGAGCTAAGAAGTCCTAAACTGTAATTCCAAAATTCTGTAAAAACACCTAAGGGGACATTTTTCAGTAAGATAGATATTTAAAATGAAACACCCAACACCACAGCGTATGCTGGCGGTAGGATATTTTCAGAGTTCTCATCATAAATAACAAAACACTCTTATTTCACACCAGCAGCACCAGTAAATAACCCAGCTCAACTGACAAGTCCCTCCAGCATCTACTGGGGGCACAAGCCCCTTCGTCCTCAAAAACCCCAGATTCCACCTGGCACTGCCCCTCGCGTAATAATCCCCAGCATGTTTCTGCCACCAACCAGTCTTCCCAGCTCAAACTCCCTTACTTACAGTTTTAAGCCTCTCTGGTCCTCCTTCCATGGCAAAGGAAAGGCCTGCCTGTACCAGGGCACCCCAAGGAATGATTTTCTTACTCTTCCCCACACAGCTCAATAACCACTCTAAAAAACCACCAGTGACCTCAAACTCCTGTCAGCTTCTCACCCAGTTTACTATCAACATTTTTATACATTCTCCCCGCGTTGATAAAGGTAACAGCAGCTCTATCTGCTGCAAGTTAGACACATTAAATAGGTTATCACTAATGCCAGACCAGAAGAGAGCATATTTTCTAACGTTCTCATCAAGTAGCCCAAGTGGAAACGGTCAAACCAGCAAACATGAGTGAAGCAAGCAAACATGCATTCAAATCCTTCTTCCTTCCCAGCGAGGATGTGGCGTCCGCTCGTCTGTCTAGCTTAGGTCAGACTCAAACTCTTCAACCAAAACCTCGCATTCTCAAGAAACACATCTGTGGTGGCAACAACCTCGCGCAGAGCCCCCGGGAATTCTGACTTCCAAGATAAAAACGAGTTAATGGTTTTTGACCGGCACAATTTTACGATGAAATCAACAAGCGCTTGGTTCTTCTGCCCTTGTTTTTTCCTCTCTGCAAGGAGAGAGCGCTACCTCATTCACCTTGATTTCGACCCACGAGATCTAGAGTGCTCTCTGGAACTGGAGCGAGATCTTGATCTGGAACTGGAAGAACTTCTTGAATGGGACCTGAAACGACACGGAAGATAATTTTTTTTCCAGTGTCTGACTTGTGTTTAGCAGAAAAAATGCTGCTGTTGGCAGCAGAGACAATGACGCACAACATCACCTGGCCCAGAGTCACTACAGAAGTGACCATTTCCTCCTACCCCCCCAGCATCACTGTAACATAATTTAAACCAGAAACATTAACATAGTAAGATGCTGCACTAACAAAAAATTATAAAGTCAGCTTTTTATTATCTTTCCTAAAAAAAAGCACAAAAATCAAGCAGGACTGCAGTTACTTGGCAAACTGCAACTGCCTGTGACCTACTTCATTAAATCAATGCCTTCACTTTTCATTTGTGCCTTAACTCAAAACCCATCCGTTTCTTTGCAGAGCAGAGCAGGGAAGAGGCTCAGACCCAGCCAGCTCAAATCGTCCCCAGGTCAGCTCACGCAAGCATTTAGCATTTCGTAAGCACTTTCAAGTCTTTGTAAAGATTTCCCCCTCCATTAAAAGTTAAGTAGTAGTTAATTCTCAGCTAAAATACAGACATCTCTAACACTATTTGTAACTAGTCAAAATTACTTTCAATTTTTTCATGTTGATGGATTTTCTTTAAAGCACAAACCACAAGAGATATGTAAAAATTATAGTGGACTTGCAGTAACCATCATAAAAAGAAGGCATTGCAATCAAATTCTGATAATCTTTTCAGGAAAAATGTATTATTATTCATGCTGTCAATCTGCCAGTTTATATTGTTACCACATCTTTTTCATCTTCCTGTGTGAAACAAAAGCATTGACAGAAATTGCTGCCGGCTGCTCAGCTCAGTCCCTGGGATTCCCTTAGTGCTCCTTCCTGGGACCCCGTGGGGAATGCAGGGCTCAGGTGAAGGCAGGGGGAAGCTGACAACAGGTGTTGCGAAAAACAGAATTTTTCGTAGAAAAGGCAGCGTAAAAAAAAGCAGGAGAGCGATGGGGAGAAGGAGAGGGCAGAGGGGGTGTCTGACACCCGGTTAGTAGGAGGGTCTGAGGAACTTGGGTGGAGAGAGCAGAGAGGGGCAGTCACAGAGTCAGGAAGATGACAAAAAACTTGAACACTACATATATGAACTTTATGTAGAAGACAGTACTGACCTGAGGCCTTAAACCTCTTGGTACCACCCCTGTGTTAGCTTTAAGGCAGCCAAAAAGCTGCAACATAGTTTACATCATATGATTACAAAACATTAATTGTTCAGATATTACTGAACTTAAATAATAATGCGAGATCTTAAATCTACCCAGTAGACCTTTTTTGCCGTCTCATGACCAATATAAACCATATAAATCGTTTATAAATAAAGCATATTAAATAAAGCATTATTCTGACACATTGCCACCGAAAGCTTTGCTGCTCGCCAAACGGAGTTCAAGTTTCTCGCCGTTATTTCCAGGGTATTTGCCATTCCATCCTTCCACTGTATCCACCTAGACTGTGTCACGTCCACCTCTTCTCCTGCTCTAACCACGTCACCCTTCTGCCTCTCTGCTCAATGTGGCTAAAAAAAGTTCACCGGCTGCACTACATACGGGCCACCAAGCCCCAACATCAAACTCAAGGATTCAATTTAAATATCAGCTTAAATTTACTAAAACAAGCCACATGAAGCCCTCCTGCTGAGGAGCCACAGGTCAGAGCAGCGCATTATCCCCTGATGTAAACTCTGTGCATAGAACTATTAACATCATGAAACTAGAACTGTACAGAAATCAAGAAAAAAAAGTAAATAAAGAAGTTAGATACTGACATTTTGCCTGGCGTTACCCTTGACCTGTACCCGTTTACCTGGACCTAGACCTTGAGCTCGAATGAGAGGATGAGCGCGATGAAGATCGGGAGTGGGAAGATCGAGACTTAGAGCGACTGCGCCTATTGGATTTCTTTTTCTTATTAGTGTCCTCTTCCTCACTGGCATCCAGATTGTATTTGGAGAGGTCAGCGTCATCTTCATCCTCATCCTGAAGAAACGCAGACATACCAAAAATCCCTAAGAAATACTTTGACTGTTTTCTTCAGTGTTTTTTTACTTACTCTACGGTTTATTTTGTGCTTTTTTTTCAACCTCTGAAAATACTCATTAGTGCATTTAATAAGATGCAAAAATGTTAAAGACTAAATAGTGACTGAAAATTTATTTTAAAGCAAAGTATTAAAAAGCCCACAAAACCCCCATCCAAAGTCCCATTTTGTGTTATTTAGTGAAAACAATGAAAATACATTCATTTTGATCAGTTGCTTTAAGTGAGTGCCTGGAATTGTTTTGAGACTCAAAATCTGTAACCTCAGCATAATCCTGCAGGGACGGGTTTCATGTGCAGAACCTGGTCACTGCTGGGTTAAAAATAAGAATATAGGCATGGCCCTGCAGGACTGGTGTCCAAAGATGAGGACAGTCCAATTTGTGATGGTCCTGTATTTCAGGAAAAATGAAAAAAAATAATCTCTGAATATTTTATTTCATTGTATAAAAAATAAATCTGATGCTACCCTTCTACACTGCTCCAAAGGCAGCTGGGAGCACACACCAAACCTCACCTATTAAACAGCACTGCAAGAATAATTAAAAAATAATTGCTGAAAAAAAAAAAAACCCAAACACACTACCTCATCCAATTTATATTTGGAGAGATCTTCATCCTCATCCTCCTCATCTTCCCCTTCAGATTCCTTGTCTTCTACCTCCTTCAGGATAGAGGCAGGACCCACCGGCTTCCCTCTGTACTTCTTCTTTTTGCGTCCAAACTGAGAAATTTCATTCCATTACAATAGGATTTCATCAAAAGTCATTACCAACTGTGTTTTTTTCTGAGAAAACTTTGACGAGAAAATAAATACACAGCAATTTCAAATAAGGTATTGCTCAAAGGGAAGGGGAAGTATCAATTAGCAACAAGAAACTTTCTAAAGAGATGCTTGTATTTGTACAATTAGTGCCCGCAGAGGAGATGAAGGGAAATGTGAATTTGCCGGAGCTGCACCCAACGTGTCCCTAAGAAGTGCTTTTCCCTGTAAGGACACCAAATGTGCCTATCCCAAAATCCGCGTGTCCCAGAGCGACACGTGTCCCTGCTCTTACCTCATCGTACTCCCCATCCGACTCCTCGCGTTCTATGTACTCAACGTTCTCTCGTTCGTTAAATCCTCCTCCGTAGCCTTGAAAAAGAGGCAAAACAAGACAATCTCTTGAGCGGCACCCAACTCAGCCACGTCAAGCGCAGAGATGAGAACAAGCCTTCACAGAGGTTCTGGAAGCCTTTGGTGTACACACACCTCAGGGAGCAACAGGAATAAAACCATGGAATTGTGTAACTGTCGGGATTTGCCTTGAGAATCTTTCTATTCCTTTTTATCCTGTGAGTGGCAAACTCTAATGGCTCGTTTTAACTCCGGCTGACTTTGTAATTTACTGCAAGCGGGTGCAACGCGGCTGCCAATCTACTCCGAAGGACACCAGAACTCGAAAAATTAATTACATAGTCAAGATATGTAAATATATGAAAAATAATATTACTCTCTAATATTCTTACGCTATTAAATAAGAATATTAAAAGTATTGGTTTTCCTTTTGAATTATAAGCTCCGTGCTCTTCCCCGTGCTCCTTTTTCACGTGCCCCGATGTTACATGAGGTATTAGATTCTGATCCCAGGCGCAGCGGTGACAGTACCAATAGTCAGGCGGGCGCTGTAAGGAAATCCTCTGTTCTAGTTACCGCCAGGCTCATTCCTAATGCAGCAGCAACTTGAAATGCGTCACAGTGTGGCCAAACCTCAGACCTCATTAAGAGATAACACTCTAATTTATACAGCCCTCAAACCCCGCTCTTGTGACTGCCGGGTGCTCTCCAGACGGGCTCTATTTATACACCAGACCTTCTGGAGTTTAATAAAATCTTGCGTTTCTCCTTCCAAACGCCTGAGTATCAAAATCAACAGTTAAAGCTGAATATTCCTTGACTTTCCAAGTGAAACCATCACACACTTTACATGCTACTAAAGGGAATCAAGTCTAAGAACCTAGAGATACATATGGAAGACCATTCAACTTCACTAGTTCTGCTGTGGAAACAGTCCCTTTAATCAAATTGCATTGAGATTTATAAAAAGAAGTTTTCTTACAGGAATATTTCAAAACCATGCGTATCTTACCTGTCCTCTCCTCCAATTTCGCGTACTTGGGAGTGTTACACATGTTGCACTCCGATCTCCTGGCCCAGTTCACGTTACCACACCTTCATGGGGGAAAAGAACACAACAGGGAAAAAAAAAAAAAAGAAACATCTTATTTCAGATCAAAAAGCTTAAGTGTTAAGAAAACTCTTAAAAATAATCATAAAAATGTATCTGGCAAGCTTTGGCAGTTAGCTGCAGAGATGAGTACAATGCAATTAACCCCAAGGCCAAGGAACAGCAAGAGAGTCCGTGGGTGTTCCACCAGCTCGGGGTGACGGAAGACGCCCACACTGGAGAAATCCAAGGGGGAGAAGTGAAATCACCAGGCAGGGAGGCAGAGGAGTGAACAGAAGCAAAATGACACAGGAAGCCTTAAAACTCCTCACATCTCTCCACCCGTGGCGTTCACAGCTGAGAGGAGTTAAGGAAGATGTGCCCATGGGAATAAGGCTGGTGAGGCACCATCCTCACCCACCACCGCATGGCTACAGCGTCACCCGCCCCTCACGGCGTCTCCACCTCACCATCCGCAGAGGCTGGAACCCTTAAAAGTGCTCCACAAAACCTGAAAGCACCTTCCAAAAATCCAAGCATTTCATTAGAGCACTCCTTTTCTAATTTAGGTTTCAATACTCTCCACTCACAACCTGGAAAAACACCTCGGCATTTAACTTTGTGCCAAACTTTACTCATTAAATATTTAGCAAAGGTTAACACTAAGACGTCACACTGCAACGCCGGCATCACTTCCATCTACGCGCTTCCTCCCAGCTCGAGAAGCGTCTCGGCTTAACAGGAAAAGAACCATCAACTTTTACCTTTCTACTCTTAACTTTTAAATCTGTTTTTACAGTGACGTTATAAGTAACTGCTGTCCAGCGAACAAAACGGAAGGCTCTCCTCCCAGCAAACCCCTCCTGGGGGAGCTGCCCCGAGCTCCCGTTGCCTCTCCCCGCAGCACAGGTGAGTTTACAGCGACACAATTGCACGCTGTGCCGCAGACGGGCTGCCTGGCTCTAAGGGAAGATCGCTGCGTTTTTAAGAAGGGCGTACGTTTTGCACTGCCAGTCGTTGGCACTGAAGAGGCCACGACTCTTCTCGGCGAGGGTCTTCCCTATTTCAGTCCCTCCAGCTTTCATCATTTTGGCTTCTGTGGTTTTTTCTGGAAAAGAAAAGAAAACAAACGGTTCTCAAACACCTTGCTTTACGGTTTATTCATTAAGAAGGTTTAACGTGCTTTTAAAAAGGCAGAAACGGATGAAGAGAAAAAGACATATCACTGCGGACACTCACCTCTCCCACATCTGTTGCAGCTGGTTCTTCTAGCAAAGTTAACATTCCCACATCTGAAAATAGAAAGAGAAGGCGGACGCTCGTTAGCGGGACGGCGGGGAAACCTGAGATCTGAAGAAAAACGCCTTTCATTTCAAACGGAATTCGTTCCGAATTACAACACGAAGTTTCTGGGGCCGTGCCCGGCCCCGGGGCGGGCTGGTGCCGGGCCAGCAGCACGACGGGGGCCGGGAGCGGCGAGACCCTCCAGAGAAGCCCGGCCCGGTCCGGTCCGGTACGGCCCGGCGACCCCCCGGGACCCTGCGGCGGCGGCTCCCCGGGGCCGCCCGTCCCTGGCGCTGCCCCGCGGGACCGTCCCGCCCGGAGCCGCAGCCCGGGCCCCGCGGCGGCCGGGCCCACGCTCACTTCTTGTCGGGGCAGATCCAGTCCCCGTCGCTCACGCGGAAATTCTTGGTCGACATCTTGGGCCCCGCCGAGCCGAGCGCCGCCGCCGCTGCGGG
>JAOXNO010000004.1:34001139-34013280 GCA_028565335.1 Limnodromus scolopaceus
GCCCAGGGAAGGGGTTGAGGCACCATCCCTGGAGGTATTTAAAAGATGGGTTGACATAGTGCTTAGTGACATGGTTTGGTGATGGTTTGTTATCAGAGTTAGGTTGATGGTTGGACTGGATGATCTGAAAGGTCCCTTCCAACTGAGACAATTCTATGATTCTATGGTTCTCTTACCGCTGGGCTGGAAAGCCATTTCAGGCTGCACCGTAGCGTTTGGAGAGCTGTTCTTCCAAAGTTTGTTTGGGTTTTCAAGTGTGACAGGCGTTTGGTGATGGAGCTTTTCAAGCAGACGATGGGCACTGACGTGTGGCTCCAGCTAACACACTGTGGGAGGAAAGACTTGCTTTGACGTGTGACCTTTCCAGAGGGTTAGACACCACTTGTCATTTAATGACTTAATAATTAAAGAGTGATTCAAGCCTGCTGGGAGTACACAAAACCACAAAATAAATGCTTTAAATAATAATGAGATGATAAGTTTGTTGTCAGATATTGACTAAATTGTTTAAACGTGGGACTAAAGTTGGACCCAACCTGGGCATTTCCCTCCTGCTGGGTGGAGTGAAAGGAGGTTTAACGTGACATACACAAATTTTGTTTTCACATAAACCATTTTTGTACTGTGCCCATTATTTGCTGTTGTGCCATATATTAATTATTTTTACATGTCATTAGTAAGCCAGTAATGGGAAATACTTTGCCTGGACAGTGTGTGAAACTGGCTCGGCTTTAGAAGGAAAAGTGTCCATTACCTTGACACCTTGTCTCCGTGCTTTGCTTCTGACCCTCTGCATCCCCCATCGACACGTAATTTACAAATAACACAGAGTTTTGATAGTCAAATGTGCAGGGAAAATGGGTCATACTTCATCATTACATTTTTACTCCAAAACAATAACAATCTATTCTCCAAGCGAGCTCTTGGTGTTGTTGACAACAGCCTTTCCCGCAATCAGAATTGTGATATAGATGCATTATTTTCTCCAGCAAATTTTACCTGTCAGTTGTTTTAGTTCTGGTGCTCCTTCTCGGGAATAAATAAGGACTCATGATACACTTCACTCTTCTGACAGGAAAATCCAAACATGTATTTGCCCACCATGTAGTCGACATTTGCCGTACAGGTGGGGATTTTCTTTTACGGCCACGGGACATCTGGTTTAGATTTTTAAACTTAATCTCCAAAGCAGATGTAAATTAAAATAAGGCTTTCCCCATCATTTAGGAGAAGTAACCCCTCCAGCAAAGCTGCATTTCTGGGTAGGTGGAAGGGCACAGTAAAACCATATCTCTGTAACATCAGAAGAATGACTTCTTAACGCAGCAAGGAAATACTCTGTGGCTGGCTAGATCTGCCGAGCAGATGTCCTGGCTGACATCATCCAGGGGTTTTCTAAGAGCAACTAAGCTAAATGTTCTTTAAATTTAAAATGGATATAATTTTTTCCAAGATTTTCTTTTAAAAAAAGAGCCAGTGTGGAAGAGCAGCAGTTAAGTACGGCTGAGAGGAGCCGTGACGATTCCTCGTTAACACGTTCAGAGATGGTGAATGTCAGCGAAGGATGAAGATGCTCCGAGTTGGAGGAGAAATGACAGGATCGAATAGCTACGAATTGATCATGAATACATTTAGATAGAAATGAGAAAACAGAGTCTACCCATCCAAGAAGGAAGGTCTGTAATGGCTTTCCGAATAAAATTGGGGAAGAAGGGTTTTACATAAGTTAAGGTGGAGCTTGATAAGCATATGGAGAGGGACATTTGATTTATCAGAGGACTTATGCAGAGGGGAAGGTGTGCCTGTGGTGTGAGAGCTCCTGAGCACCACCACAGCTTGTCCTGGGAGCTGGAAAGGTCACCGGGTCGTTGTTCTCCCTACATCATGCATCAGTGCCATGCTCAGGGTTCCCTGAGTCACCTGGGGAGCTCCTGGAGTATTTATTTCCTCCTCGGAAGGAGGCTTCGAGGCTCCTGCTCCTCCCGGCTTTCTCTGAAGAACTGATGATGCTGGGGTCTGGGGTCGGGAGGAAAAGCTGCTTGATTCCCTGTTGGCTTTGTGGGGCTGCCTTACTTGCTCTCACATGGAGCAGACACGGCTGATGGCCAGCATCTCTATAGTCCACCCTCTGGTTTTTGGTATTGGGTCAATGGCAGAAGTTCTTACAACCTCCATAACTTTGTATTTCATAACGCCTATTTTGCATGTATATACTTATAAATTTTGAGTAACTAGGAAATCATTAGTTAACGAACCTGAAAGTCCACCACTGAGCTGGTCCTGCTGGGCTTCCCTCTGCTTTCAGCAGGACACGTGCTGTGTGAAGGAGCAGCTTCTCTACCCAGTGGTTACCTGAAAAACCCCTCTGAGATTGTTGCATTTCTGTGGCTTTTTCTCCTGTTCCCTTCCTCTTGTTTCTGACCCGCTTCGGCGTCCGTCAGGCAGGGATTCCTGAAGGGCTCCTCTCGGGAATCAGAGGAGTCTGTCAAGAGAAGAACAAACCCCAAAGACTTGTCATTTGTTGCTGGTGCAGCGAGCTGCTGGTGCGCCCTGAGCTCTGCAGAGCACGATGTGAGGACACCGGGGCCTCCCTCCTCAGGTGTCTGTGGAGAAGACAAAAGGCATTTCCAGTCCCTGGCCCCGGTGGCAGTGGCGAGCAGGAGACACTGATAATGATGCCCCGTGTGTCATGTTTGAGAAGGACGGTGTCTGACGGGCTCTGTGCTCCCATCGCGCTGACGGAATAATAAGGCTCCCAGCAGGAAAAGCAGAAGACACCCTCTCCAAACCCGCTGCTTAAAGGAAGGTGATGTGTTTCAGAGAAATATACATAAATAACCCAATATTTATAACTTTCGAAAGGTATATTTGCATACCATGTAGGTGTTATAAGGCCCCAATTGACAGCTGTAATTACCATGGTTCAAAAAAGCTCATATTTCTTGAAGCAAAAGCATTTAATGGGCAAGTGCAGCAGAAATAAAGGCGAGGCACGTAAAAATAAGATCCAATATATATATTTTTTTAAAAGCCAGGTTGGAGAGGGTTCATCATTTGAGGAGTCACTGTCAAGCAGAACAAGGTGTGATTAACCTTTCCCATCCTCGTCCTCCCCGGCTCTTCTGGCGCTGCGCGGTATCACCGCTAATTAGCGTGCGGCGGGAGTCGGTGTAATGAGGATCTGTTGGATTTCCGCTGCTCGCCCTCCGGAGGAGCATCTGTCACCATGGCGTCTGCCCCCCGCCCCGGGGATGTTCCGCCCACACCTGCCTGGAGGCTGCAGAGGTTTCCAGCTCTTCCTGGGCAGGTTTCTTGGTTTCCTCAAAATCGCACATTTGTCTTTTCACGGGTTCCGCCCTGGTTGGAATCAGCAGCCCTGCGTGGAAGAGCCTGAACATCAGCGTTTAACCCCTAGAAATTCGGTGTTAAGAAGAAAAAAGCATAACGTGGTCAGAGAAATAATAATTAACCCTTTCATATGGGTCAGTTTTAGTCATTATTTTCCACCGTGTGCACGTAAATAAAATGTATTTAGCGAAGAATCACTCACTTTGCCGTTCTGTCTCTAGGAACCAGTGGCACAGTCTGTCCACATGTGTCCCAGTTGATGGGCATCTGCCAGTAGCACAATAACAGGCAAGGAACAACTCCAAAAGAAACCGTACCTAAAAGTTTTTGTATCATTTTAGCTGCACTATTACTATTTTAGAGACGTGATTTAGTGATGTGGATTTTTGTTGTTTGTTTTTTTTAATCAGCGTTAGGTTGATGGTTGGACTAGATGATCTTAAAGGTCCCTTCCAAACTAGACATTCTGTGATTCTATGATTCTATCCTGAGCCTTTGTTAAAGAGCCTTGTCCCTGTTCAGGACTCTGAGGCCAGAATCAGGCTGCTGACCCTCTGAGTGGTGTCCTGACACCTGTAGGTCATCGCTGGTGCTTTCCTTCCCACGTCTGACTGGCATGAAGTATTTCCCTGCTTCTCCAAATTCTGGTTTTGACAAAATAATTTTTAAAAATTATTAGTTTTGTTCAAGTGAGGAACTGAACAGCCCCAGGGAGAGGACGGTTGGGGTGTCCTCCACGCTTCGTTGTGCCATCTCCCAGAGGCTCCTCCGTGTGACCCGGTTCTGAGGATGCCCGAGGAGAACCACAAGCGTTCCTTTGCTGCCAGCGCGTTTGTGAATTCTCAAGCGCTGCTGCCACCAGCCAGAATGCAAAAGCAATTCCGTGTCCTCATTTTTACAGCCAATTCTGCTACGAATTTGCACATTTCAGTGAAGGCAGTCTCTCTTTTTCCAGAAGGCTCAATTACAGTAACACCAGACACACAAAGTCATCTTGACAAGTGTCCTATTTACAGAGGAGTGAATGGCCACGCAGGAGAATTCTTTTTTTTCTCCCTTGTCTTTCTTTTACTGTATAAGAAAACTCTTGAGTAAACTTTATTTTTCCTTAAATTGCAATCACAAGGAGGAATTCACAGTGCAGTTTCGGTTCCCATCGTGGTTCAGACCAACGTGCCACACCAAACCAGGCCATGTCCAGTGAATCCTGACTCAGAGCCCACCCCAGAATGGTGCTGAGTCTCCTGGTCAGAAGCTGGGAAGATTTCGGTGGGCTGACATCTCAGCAGAGAATGAGCACCTCCACAAGACTGCTCTGCATCTCCACGAGACAGGGCTTTTTTCCCCCAAAAGCTTTTGGAGGTGGATTAATCACACTTTTTTGTGAGGTTGGCTCAGATCCTGGATTCGACACAAACTCCTGGCAGGCGGACAATCCAAGTGCTGCATGAGGCATTTATGGATGCATGCAGAAGGGCTTCCTGAGGTCTCCCACCTGGAGGAGGTCCATCACCAGTACAGGATCAGCCCAGCCAAGCCTTTATCTGACTTCAGCCCAACCCTACGGTGGAGACCAGTCTGTCCCCTTCCCTCCAGGAGAAATAAAACCCCACCAGTCCCTCCTGGACCTTGGAGAAGGTAGAGTCCTTCTCACACAGACCTCCAGCCTTGCCATACACCACTGCCATGCCACCCAATCTCCCCTCCCAAACCCAACCTCCTCTTCCAACCCAACCTCCTCTCTCAACCCAGCCTCCTCTCCCAACCCAACCTCTGCTCCCAACCCATCCTCCTTTCCCAACCCAATCACCGCTCCGAACCCAACCTCCTCTCCCAACCCAAACTCCTCTCCCAACCCAGCCTCCTCTCCCAACCCAGCCTCCTCTCCCAGCCCAGCCTTGGCTGAAAGCAGAACGCTGCTGCTGCTTCAACACGCCTGGCTCCTTTTAATACAAGTAGAAACGGATTTTGTCCTTATTGTGTTAGGAACTAGGCTTTTTTGTTAATGACAGGAATTGTGAGTGCTGTGCAGAACCTCTCCGTTGCCATGGTTATCGCACAGCCATTCCCAGAGTCTCCCCGAACTAGCCAGAAATTAGACGAATCCAAGGGACACTGTGAAAGTAATTCCCAGTAGCGCGGGGTTCTGGGATGTTCCCCTGCTGTCCGTGGGGGAATGAAGGTGGCAAACTAGGTTAGTGCCATCCTCTCTGTTCTGAGCAATTGAAAATTCATTTACGGCTGGAAACTTTTCAATTTAAATCACCTCCCAGGAGGTTTCTGACTTAAAACTTTGGGGCTAATTTCTAAAAGCATGTGCAGGTCCCCCTCTGCCACCTCCAACGCTGAAGGTATCCATCTATTTTCTCATTTCCCCTCTCTCTTCCACTGGCTTCACCCTGCATGATCACAGTCTTCTCTGGCTCTTCCGCTGCTGTGGGCACAGCAGAAAGAACAATGCCCAGAGTCATAGAATCATGGAGTTATCAAGGTGGGAAGGGACCTTTCAGATCATGGAGTCCAACCATCAACCCAGCACTGCCCAAACCCTACGGTGTCCCTCAGCACCACGTCTCCCCGGCTTTTAGATCCCTCCAGGGATGGCGACTCCACCACTGCCCTGGGCAGCCTCTTCCAAGGCTTCACAACCCTTTGGGGGAAGGAATTGTTCCCAATTTCCATCCTAAACCAAAGGATCTGTGGGCCTGGGCCCGGCCCCTGAGCGCAGCGCTGCTGCCGGGTAATGGAGACTGACAGCTTCATCTTCCCACTGTTTATCAGTCGGTGCTCAGCACATCAGGTGTCACGGGAACATGACAACTCTTGTCAGGGAGACAGGAGAGCCCTGTGACAGGCTTCCGATTGAATTTCTTCACCCAGCACTCCCAGCATTAGCACCGCGTTAAAACAACTTCATTCATTATTCAAAAAAGGAAAAAAAAAAAAAAGCACCCCACTGAGATCCTGGCAAAATATATCACTTTTTTTTTTTGAATCCTAAAAATGCACCTGATTTTGCTTCTCCGGTGCCTTCAGAATCACCTGTCTGGGTTCATTAAGAACCACTTTATTTGTTGCCAGCGAATAAGCCCACCACGGGTCATCCTGCCAACGAGTGGGAGTCAGGCGCTTGCTATGAATGATTCATAGCTCGGGCTGCTTTTTAATAAAATGCTCCTGTTAGAATTCTACATATGCTCAGAAGGAAGAAATAAAAATTCCTCTCTATATTTTCATTAGAATTTATAATAAATGACAAGCCGGAGCTGTATTCCCTTGTACGCCTGGCCTTTCTGCAGAGGCACCACGCTTGTCTACGAGCTCCACTTGGCTGCCCACCATCCCCGACACCACTCAGTGGTGTTGCTCCCATACAGACGTTTTACAGAGACGGGGAAGCCTGACTTTTGTCTCAAATTAGAAAAATGCAGAGATAGAGGAAGGAAAAGCAAAGGCTTCAGGAGGTGTCATTGCCCGTGTGAGGACAGCTGGAAGGAGACAAAAGCAGCGGTACCAGCAGCGTGACCCGTGACTTCTCTCCGCTGAGGAAGCACCTTCACCCAAGTCATTGCAGCTGCAAACCACACTCTGTGTGTTCACTCAGGAGTGTTTGATGATTGAGCGTAACGCCACGCTCCTCCAAGGTGCAAGCAGAAAAGACCTGTCAATGCTCTCCCAGATCCACTGGGTGCTCAGGCTGTCCCCAGAGACACAGCCTGAGCGGTGGCGGTGCCAAGAGCTGAAGCGTGGCCTGTCTGTTGCCATATCCCTATGGCATGAAAGCCAAGACATCAGAGACATCAGCAAAAACCTGCTATTCATGTCAGTAAACGCCTTGGCTACAAGGCAAAGGTTCCTTTCCCTTCACACACCTTATTTTGTGAGCCCCTTTTTACCCCCAAATTCAAAGGTTCTGCTCAATCCTGGCAGTTCTGGTAGGAGAGTGGGGTGGGGTGACTGGGATACTGTGGAGCCGCTTCCTACCTCCAGCAGAGCTTCAGCTTTCCCTTCTGCCCCTAAACGCAGGGGAAAGTGTTGGTTTTTTCCCATGTTTGCATGGATCGGCTTTGGGCAGAACTAGCATTGGGCGTGGGACCCCAAACACAAGGTGTTACAGCAGGTGCCCAGCCAGTCCTCTCCAAAACAACACATTCTGTGCTTGAACCTGCTCATTGAAGGTCCCAATGAACAAATTGGTGACTTCTTCTGTCTTTCCCTCCGCAGCTGCTGGATGATGTGTCACCGGTCCCATCCAGGAGCATAGTGGCAACCACCAGCAGGGCTTAACGCGGATGCCCCTTGGATCCCAGAAAGGCTTTACAGAGAATTAGCTTCCCCTTTCTCCTGCATTTTTAACTTTGAAGAATATTTTTCCTACAAATATATTTCTCATGTAAACCTTAATAGCCCATCTTTGCCTGGGTGCTGCAAATAATCTGATTTTATTAATGACTGTTCTCCCCTCTTGCTCTACCACCCTGCTCTCCAGCCCTGCTCCTGTCCCCCAAGGTTCAAACAGCTGTCCGTGCATTTCTGCATCCCCTCCAAACGCCTTCTCCAGGGGCGCAGTCTGTAAAAAGAAACCCAGTTTCTGCCTTGCAGGCCTCTGAGGATGGAGAGTGAGGCATCTCCTGACCATCTGTTTCAATGGTTACCTTTTTTTCTCAAGGCATGCAGACTGTTTTTTAGCTATTGAGTCTTCATTCTTTGTCTGTTGGATCCGAATATCTCAGAAAAATGATTTTTATACCCAAAGACCCTGTGGGTCTCTTTGGTTTATGTGGCAGGGTGCTGAAATGTCAATAAAATGAAGAATCAAGAGTACTCTTGAGATTTAATCGCCACCGTAAGCGCGGGCTAGTCTAACTCCACTGCCTTCAACAGCGCCGCGAGGAGAAGCGGCTACAAAGGAAAGGTCAAGGTGTTGTGGTTTGCTGGTTTAAAAGCAGAGAACTACACAGAGTGTGGGCAGATGGAGCTGAGGTCGCTCCAAACTCGTATCAGGTAACACGAGGAAGGGAACTGGATGGAAGTTTCACGGCAATCACTGCGCGGGAGCCGGGGGCTCTGGAAGTTGCATGGCAACAGGCTCAGGACAAAAATAACACATCCATATGGCTTTGAAACTGGTTTATTTCTGAGGTAAAATAGGGTTTTTTTTTTCCTTTGTCTAAGGTTAAACTCTCCAGGGTAAGATGAGCGAGTCCACTGACACTGGGAAAAGTTCCCAAGTTTTGAATTTTTCCAGGATTCCCGTGTGTAGATCGTGCTCTGCTGCTCCCGCTGCTCTTCACTGGCTCTGCTTGGCACTTGCCCAGTTCCTCCTCAGCTCTGACCGACCTCAACGATTTCCTTTTTAAGCTGTTCTTACAGCTCTCTGGGGTTTTTTAAAAACTTCTTTTTATATTCTGAATTGTTTTAATTGGTGAAAAACAATTCCTGCAATGACTGCTGTGGAGCGGGAAGCTCAGGGCGCAGGTGTCGCCCTGTGGACGCTGCTGGGGCCCACGCGGGTCTCGGAAAGTGGGTTTGTGACAGGAGGAAAACAGGAGAAATGCCCCGGACACCAATGTGAGCTGATTTTGGTACCACAAAGGGCTCCCATGGCCAAGACGCTGCTGGATGTAAGAACCATGAACCAGCCTTGGAATCGTCTTTGGGCAAACAACTAGAAAAATGCCAGTGTTGTCCTTTTCCAGTTTGCTCCTCAAGCAAGAGGACAAAGTGGCTCCCAGATCTTGGTCCCACCAGAGTGAGGTGAATGTAGGGCTGCAGTTTCATGTATTCATAGAATCACAGAACGGTTTGGGTGGGAAGGGACCTTAAAGATCTTTGAGTTCCAACCCCCCTGCCCTAGGCAGGGACACCTCTCACCACACCAGGTTGCTCCAAGCCCCCTCCAACCTGGCCTTGAACCCCTCCAGGGATGGGGCAGCCACAGCTTCTCTGGGCAACCTGGGCCAGGCTCTCACCACCCTTGTCGTAAAACATCTCTTCCTCAGGTCCGTTCTCCCCTGTACACGTGCAGGTGGGATGGAGCTGGTGCTGGAGAGGACGCAGTCGAGGCCAGGCACTGGTGACCACTTCCAGCAGGTGCCATCGCCATGCTGTGACGGTCCCTCCAGCCCGGCCCGCACTTCCCTGGGGACGGACCATAAATATTCAGTGCCGGATACGCTGAGATGTAAAATAGCAGGTGCAGCAAATCCGTGGTGAGGACACGTTTAATGGGTGAAGGATTCAATATTCTGTCTATTGAGCTAACAACTGCATAGAAAAACTCCATCTGTAGCTTTTTATGCGCTGTTGGAAGTTGTTTTTTTTCCTTTAATTTAAAACCACAATTTATTTTAAAAAGTACAGATACTCTTGTTGTGGAAGATGGCTCCGTGCAGTTAAATGGCAAAATGGATTAAAGCCATTGATAAAAATGTAAATATTTGAGTAATTTTAGGTTTCATCTGAGTACATTCAGAACAAAAAGCTTGTCCTGTGTAGTTCTTCACGTTCCATTCCCCATGGTGAAATTCCTGCTGGCAATTACGCTGTTTCTTTTGGCCTATTCTCCCTTTGCTTCTGCTTCCCCTTCTCCTTTCCCCTGGCTCCTGCAGCTCCTCATGCTTCAAGAGCAGCTCTTCGCTCTGAGAGGAGCCGCTGCCACGTCTCGGTGTGAGCCAGGTATCTCCTCAGGTTCCCTCAGCGTCGCTCACTGGGAAGCAAGGCCGAGGATTTCCATTTATTTCCCCATGATGCCTTCACAACACCCCCCCCCAGCGCTCAGCTCCTCTTTCATTGGCTGCCCTGTGTAGGAATCTTGACATTTCTACAGTAGAATTCCAATATTTAGATCAATTTACACTTTGGAGATGTGATTCAATTACCAATGAGATCAATGGACGTCTTGACGTCTACCAGACGCTTTCCCACTGACCAGATCTTCTGCCCCCTCACATTTACAATGGCTGAGATTGTATAAACTAGCATACCTTGATCAAAAGCTACTTAATAAAGGTAATTTAATTGGCTGCTCTCTGAAATAATGGCGTCTGTAGCTAACAGAGCCGTCCCCGCTCAAAGCTGGTACGAGTAGGCACCATCTGCTGGACAGCAAAGATGAATTTACCCCATTTATCTTGAGTCGCAGACGGCATCATGTGGTGCACAGGAGGCTGTGTGGGCACGGAGCCAGCAGGCGGCTGCTGGACGAGATGATGGTCAAGGCCTTAGGTCCTCCCTTGTCTCAGTGAGGAGCCTCTGCACTGGTCTGTATGGTCGTTACTTGGAAATTCTCAGCTGTCCTTTCTTATCTCTGTGGCTGCTGGAAAAGAACATCATTCTGTGCTGCAGGATCCCACCATGAACATCATTTGTCCAACTCTCCCGAGGAACCAATGCCGTACAGAGTCTGTCTGCTGGGGGCAAGTCAGTGTTCGGGTGTTCTGTGGAGAAGATGACTGTGTGTGCAGCCATTTGGCCTGAAGAGCTACTGATGCCACCTCCTGTGGGATCCCCCACTGAGGAGCATCGGGAGACAAGGCAGTTGTGGGGTGGGATTGGGTTCTTGTCCTGCTCCAACAGGAATCTCCGTGTCTCCTGTGGCTGGGCAATTTCTTGAGCCTGATCCAGTTCCACTGAGATTAAGGTGAGATCTGTTGTAAACCACGAGTACTCAATGGGACCTGGTGGGAGCTGGGTCTCTCTGCTGGCCAGTCAAACATAGACAGATGTTTGTTAGACAGCGGAGTCCTGCAGAGCAGCGCTGTGGAAGTGGCACAGGATGGTGGCCTGGAAGAGAAGGACTGTGGGATCTGGAGGTTTATTCCACAGAAGATGGTCAACCCTACCCAACATCTTTGTTTGCTCCTGTGGGATGATCCTCCATCTCTCATTACGGCTTTATTTCTCGGATGAGTAAAGAAGAGGGTGGATCCGTCAATCAGTCACACTTCTGAAGAGCCACACGAAGCGGTGATGTGGTTGATTAAGCCTTGTTCTCCGAGGGAAGTTAACAGAGGCTAATTACAAAGCTTCAAGAGAAAAATCTCCTCACTTGCTCTCATGCCAACGTGCTGATTTGATTGGAAGGCGCTGAACTGCTTCATCAGAGTGAGGACCGGGGACACGGTGCCACGTCCCAGGCTCTGGAGATGCTGCCTGCTGGTACCCCAGGTGAGATGCTCTCGCAACAGAGCTTATTTTTGAAGAAGTCATTAATGGCGATGTGCAACAGGTGCTTCACAGAAATAGTCACAAATGCATTTTATTATAAAGGTGCCATGAGTTCTGTGTGCAAAGCAGGGTCTTCTGGAGGGTCTGACTGTCTGAAGTGAAGGTAGAGAAAGACATATTGAGGTGGGGGTTACAGAGCTCTCTGGAAATTTTAACTTGAGGTCGGTGGTCTAAAGGAGGACATCAGCCTTCTGGAGGTGAGCACGCTGCTGAAGAGACTCTGGGAAATGCTTCTGATTATGAGGTGACAGTAGAGAAGGTAGTGGGCTCTAGGGGAGTTCCTCTGAGGATGGAGAGTTTTGGAGGGAAACCAAGGCAGAAGATGACTTCCTCTAAAACATGGGGCAGAGATGTTCTGTGAAATGACCAAGGGAAGATCTGGCTCAAGTGAGGCAAAGAACTGGGAATGACAGAGAAGTCATAGACTCATGGAATCACAGAACAGTTTGGGTGGGAAGGGATCTTAAAGCTCCCCCAGTTCCATGCTCTGCCCTGGGCAGGGACACCTCCCACCACACCAGGCTGCTCCAAGCCCCCTCCAACCTGGCCTTGAACCCCTCCAGG
>JAOXNO010000004.1:34039461-34060657 GCA_028565335.1 Limnodromus scolopaceus
CAACCCAAACCATTCTGTGATTCTATGATTTATACTTGCCTGCTCTGTCTTGACTGTGCCTGTACATCCTACTGTGCCCTGTTGAACATTTCCCTTTGCTGGTGTACCCTTACCCTTATCAGCAACCAGTTCACAGGGTGATTTTTCAAAGATGCTGAAAAATTTAGAGCAATTTTATTGCTATGCATCCTGGCATGGAACCAGGGTGTTTAGTTGATATTCTTTCCCCTCGCCCTGCTCAAGTTTGCAAGGAGATGGGCGGATAGAAACCTCAGCGTCAAACTCCTACACAAGCAGACACGCTAGACAGGCAATGCAGCAGGTTTTTGTGTATGTTTTTGAAATTAGCTTAGTTTTCATACATGCTAATAAGATAATGGTACCATGGTACCTCCTTTCTTTTTTTTTTTTTTTCCTGTCATCAACATTTTCACAGTTTGGATACAGCTGATACAGCTGACTGGTGCTGTCCAGGCTTCTAGTTGAATCTTTTTAATTTATATCTTCCCTTAAAGGAAAAAAAAAAAAAGATAAGAGAAAAGGCCATGATGGCTTAAATGCCACCATCACCATATATATTGCATCTCATCTCAAGTTCTGCCTGTGCAGGGGTCCCTTCACAGAGTACTCTGAGGACTCTTGGCCTTATTTTACCAATTCTACAAATCTACCCTGTTGAAAGCCTGCGCTGAAGAATTACACCTTTCTTACCATGGAATAGCAATGTGCGGAAAAATACATCTCAAAATGTATTTTGCACATTACATTGCAAGGGGGACTTTCACTCAGGGCAACTGGCTAATTCGCGATGGGCACCATCCAGAAAACTTGGTAATTCCTTTTCTTTTTTGGATTAAATCATACTCTTATGAAATAAATGCACTTTTCCCCTTAAAATAAATTAAAAAAAAAAAAGTAACAATTAGGAACAATACAGCCAAAATGTTTTATTTGGGCAATACAAATACAATCAAATCAAAAATATCACAGATTTTCATACATTAGTAAGAAGTTACTGTACACTTGAACAGTTGCCATTTTTACAGCTAACAAAGCTTTACCTTTATTAAAATGTATTTTCCTCTCACATAAAATATACACTTTTCACTGACGTATTTTACATCATACACCTCTCTGGGATAAGAAACATTTCACAAACAATGCACAACAGAGGCCATCTTCTCTAAACCCATACAAAATAGTACATAGAAGCGAGAAACACTGGTATATCCTACTAGGCTGCAGCCCTCAAATGTCATAGTCGGTTGCTACTGGGAATGCTCCATGCATCGCAAAATGCTGTACAGGGTTTGAAGTTGGGACTCGTCCCATTGGATCCTCGTTCCGCGCGGTACTTCGTTAAGCGCCGGCTTTGTGTTCGTGGCACACTGACTCTGCCTTTGCGCTCACCTCTGCAATTAAAAAAACCCCTCCGACGACGCTCCTGATGCCGGAGCAGACGCAAGCGGTGGGGCGATGCGACGCCGGGGCGGGTGGTGGGACGCCCCGCGCGCCTCCGGCTTCCCACGGCACAATGAGCACCCGGAATGAAACCCTCCATCCGCTGAAGTAAATGGAAGTCTTGCCATTGACTGCAGCGGAACCAGGTTTTAACCCCGCAGTGGTGTTATATCTCCCTTACAATTAGTACAATATAAAAGGAGGGGGGGGTGGTGTGTGGAAATTCGGTGAAGAAAGACCTCGGCCTCGCTGTACTACAGAGCTCACCGGCAGCGAGCATCGCCGTAATGTGAGGTCTCCATAAGAGCTTCCCCGGGGACTACCACGAACTGCTCTTTCATAATCATTTCCTGGTTTAATTTGGAGAACAGATGCAGGAAATAAATATGTTCATCCCTACAGGCTGTTGCTGAGATTTGGAAAGAATTAGGGACTCTGTTAACTTCAGGTTAAACTAATTAAAAAAGCATAGAAAAAGAAAATGTCGCTATATTTTAATCCTGGGAGAAGTTCTGTTGTTAACCTGACTCAGGAGTTCCGGGAAAGCGATTTTCTCCCTACCCATTGTACCCAGTAAGGTTACGGGGAAGTTACCGAGTAGCTTTGGAAGAAAAAAAAGTATTTCCAAATATTTTTAAGAGGCTTTTTCTTTAATTGCAAAGGGGAAGATCTGCCCAGCTGCTGGGACAGATACTCTACGTACTGTAGCATCGCTCTCCTCGTGTTCTTTCTTGGCTTGAGTCCCTCCCGCCAGGCACCGGTGGGACGTGGAGGTGCCTGAGGTTTTGGAGAAGGCAGACCGGGAACAGTCCACCCAAGGCGGGTGTCTCAAGGTGCCTTTCAGACACCAGCTTCTCTTTTTTTTTTTTTTTTTTTTTGCACAGGTTGGTCCTGTCCCACTGCCGGGCCGGCTTTGCACAGAAACACCCTTCCTACCACGGCTCCTCGCTGGGGAGAGCGTCCCTTGCCAGGCTTTTGTCAGGTGCCTTTGGATGGGGGACTGTTTCTCTTCCAAAAAAAAAAAAAAAATAAAAAAATCCTTCAATCCTCAAAAATAAGGCATCCGTTTAATTTAGTTACTGTAAACCACTTTTTAAAAACTAAAATCCTCACCGTATCCTGTCATCTTGAGATGATTTATTTAGAAATGAATAAAAAAGAGTAATATATATATATATATAAGTATCCTTTTCTAATGGTAACACAATGTACAATCCGCAACCTGATTCTGGAATAAAATACAATCCTCAACAGAAGCAATACGTGAACGTAGGGAAAAGTAATTCAACCACCTCCCATTATTCGTGCATTTAGAGCATTAAGATGGCTTTGTCTTCTCTGGGGCCAGGGGTCACTCAGAGAGAGGAATTGGCAGCCTTTTGGTGGTGCTGGGAGGATGAAATCCTCCCTGTGAGCGGTGCCCGTCGGGATAAGGGAGGGAGGGAGGGAGGGAGGGATGGATGGAGCAGGAACACGGGGTCAGTGACTGGGAATTGCTCCCAGCTGGGAGCTGCTGGAGCTGGGACAGCGGGGGGGCAGACTGGTCCCACTCAATCAGCCTGGAAGGAGCTCCAGGAAAGGGCTCTCTGCACCGCTGATGGATGGAGTTTAAGCAGGATTTGATGCAGTTGGGTTCACACTAGGCGTGGGAATGTGTTTTTGCAGCAGTGCGAGGGTGACCAGAGTCCTGTGATGAATTGTATTTCCTTGGCTTCGCTTGGCTTGTGCTGTTATCAGCTATAAGCAAGCCAGAAAACAAACAAATACAATATCTGATCTTTTGACACAGATACTGTACGTTGGGCTCGAAGCAGGAATTTCATCAGCAGAAGACAGATAAAGGGGGGATGGTTATCATCCCTAATGCGAGATCTGGCTCTGAAATTATGTGAATGGCACATTATACAGAAGCACTTCTAAGCTGCGCTCGGCATTATTCTTAGCTTTACTATGTAATTTAAGCAACAGTTTATTTGTGAGAAAGCTGCCCGTGCACAAATAAGGGCAGGAGTTGGCTTTTCTTTTATCTATATGCTACTTTATCTGTCCTGAAATACAATACAGCATTATTTGCTGGCATTTGCCAGTACCTCAGCGAAGTGCTTACAGTTCTGAAATTCATTAAAAGTAGGTTGCCGTGGCTGATTTTTTGTTCAGTCTGATCATTAGTAAAATCAGAAAACAATTCGCTTATTCTAAATTAAACTGAGGTTTGGGGCACTATGTAAAAATGATGATTTCTCTTACAGTTAAGGTATGCGTATGGGATATATACATATAAACGTATCTGCAGGTTTTTACATGAATGTCTCGTGTCCGAGTCTATGAACATGCATTGCTGTGGGGGATTACTCGTGTCTCTTTCTCTCAGTAAGGTCAACTGTTGGAAACATTTTATAATTGCTTAGTATTAACTTCCCTGTTTCACTGTGCCCCTGAATGAGAGTCAAACGCCTCCGTTTGTAGGTTGATTTTTGTGCCTTTACATAGTTTAATGTAATGGTTCTACCTCACTTTCTGCAGAGTGGAAATGAGGAGGGAAGTCTAATATTTACCCTGAATGCGTTATGGAGATTCATAAGTAAATACACTGGACAAACCTTCCCTTTCCATTGCACTAATACAATAGTGCAGCCTGGCTGACTTCATTCAGGCCACTGCGGTGACTTGGGGACGTTACAGTATGGACATTAATACAGGTCTAGGGAAGATGAGCTGTACTCAGAAAATAGCATGATGATGCTTTCTAGACCCCCTCTGCCTATGGATCATGATTTCACATGTAAGCTCCCCAAAGTTGCATCTCCCTTCCTTTTGGTCTTAGGGTAAAGGGGTTTGTACTTTGATTTTGTATTTATTTTAATAAGAGCATCTTGTTATTGTGGGTCATTACTTGTTACACTGTACATGCCAAATCTGGAAAGTTCCATTTAGTATTTTTTTTTTTGAAAGAATAATTTTATACTTTCACACCGAAGATTGTCCTCAGTAATTTATTCTGCAACAAAAAGAATACCCATCTTTTGCAAAAAGGTTTTTTTCACATTTAAAATACTGAAATGAATGGAAAAACATTTGTTGTCATTCTTCAGCCTGATGTAAAGTGGACTCCCCCTTTCAGATTTTCAAAGGCAGCATGATGTAGAATCATAGAACGTTTTGGGTTGGAAGGGACCTCAAAGATCATGGAGTTCCAACGCCCTGCCCTGGGCAGGGACACCTCCCGCCAGACCAGGTTGCTCAAAGCAAAGTAATGGGGTCCCATGAAGAAACAAAGGGGTCAGACTCCAATTATCCCCACTCTGAATTCTTTCCGCATGTTTTTCTCAAGGCTCATTTTAATAATCACTACTTTCATTCACATTTACTCAGATCCTTTCACCAGGGAAGCTCACGGGCTGCGCTGTGTTCCTGGGAGAGGTGCAGGCTCCCTCTGTCACCGCCCCGGGGACTGTCCCTATGCTCTACCAAAGAGCAGCACCACAAAACTCCCGCCTTTGCCTGCAAGGGATTAGATGGTGTGAAAGGGAATCTCACCTGCGTCGGTGAGCCCCACGGGAATGCATCCCTGCATCCCTGCACAGGGAAATAGCGATGCCACCCAGGGACTGTGTCCCCCCGGGCAGGTCCTGCATCCTACCCGACCTTCCCTCTGTCCGCAGAGGAGCCATCGCGTCATGAACCAGCAATAATTCCCTAGCGCTGGGTAGATTTACGGAGGTGAAGGATTGTACAAATGTTTGCTTTAACCTCCAGCGGTTGACATGGAAGCTTTACGTTCGGAACCGGTGAATAATGCTAGGCTTTCCCTTTCGTGCTCCTTAATGCTTTTTTGACCTTGTGTTGCCTGTAAGTAGCTTTGCCGTCAAAAGCTGTAATTCTGCTGAGTGATTTCCCCGCGAGCGAGAGGAGCCGTGCTGCACGCAGCGCTACGCCACACGCGGGGTTTGCTCCCGAGCCATCCCGCTCCCCAGCCCAGCGAAGCACCATCTAATAATTAAATCGCAAACCCGTGTCTTATAAAGGTCAAACATATCAAACCTGCCAAAACAAAGGCCGTGTGTGCGCGGGACTCGGGAGGCTGAAGGCCAAAGTCAGCATATCTAAGGTATCCATTCATTAGCTTAGAAATTAGGACTTGCCGCGCTAAGCAAATTATTCACTCATGATGTTCTGCATGAGAACGTGCTGCAGTGATGGAGCTCCTGCTTAAAATGGGCTTCAGCTTCATAACCTGCCTGGGTTCTGCTAGTGGCTGGATGAATCTTTTGCAAGAGAGGCATTAAGAACCCAGTAACTTTGCTTATATGTGTGCTTTGATCTTGTTTTTTGAGCCGTGTAATCAGGAGCTGGCACTTGATGGCTGAGATTGGGGGTTTATCTGTCAAGCTTTTCTAAGCTTTTAGAAGCTAACAGAGAGATTAGGTTTGGAATATGGGCTTCGTATCCTACCCCCTTATGCTAATATGTTTAACAGATATGACAACACTCATCTCCCTGGGTATAATACAAAATATACCATATTATTATATATTAGACCTGCTCGGTGAGAAAAAAAGAGTAAGTGGGTTCTAGTAGTTTTACCAAGTCCATAAGTGTTCATAATTCATTCCTCTTGTCCTAGAAATGAGCTCTGCTCTGTCTCTTACGGAACTCATCCTATCTGCTGTTCAGAGCCTTTCAGACCTAATTCAGACCCTCGTTAATAATTTGCTACTCCAGTTTTAATTGGAAACGTCTAGGCTGGTTCTCGCTTCCTTCCCTTCAAATACAGTCCGACCCTGGTTCTCAGGGGTCACATCAAACTGCAGTGGCACGGTTGGGTTGGCATCATATTTAAATCTGGTGTTTCCCTCTAATCGATTCTGCACTGCACACAGGGGGTAAATTAAATACCATGTGCAAGTATGAAATGGATTTACCTGACACTCCTGTTACCACAACTTTTGTCTTTCGGCTCTGTCCTTACAGAATGAAACCCTGTGATTCCTGGGGAGGGGCTGCCCCGTGCAGACATGGCGGGGGAGCCCCATCTACACGAAGTCCTCAAAATACCCAGTTTTGTTGTTGAAGGAAAAATTGAGCAGCAACTATTTTGCAAAACCCCATTTGATGATGCTCAAACGTAGCTTTTGTTGAATGTGGTACAGGATTGAATTAGCTGAATTACCCTACCTGGGCACTTCTGCACTGTCATTGAGAGCAGGGGCTTCTTCGGAGCTTTATCGTTACCCATATTTATCAAAGATAGCAGAGTCAAGCAACAACATTATTTGAATCACTATGGTTATGAAGAAATATAAAAATGATAACTGCTGAGTAAATGTTAATAGACAACATTGTCTGCTGGGGATGGTGAAAGATCAGTACCCATTAAGAAGAAAAAAGGGAAATAAAATCCCTGGGAAAGCTGTTTTCCCTCTTGTCATAATGACCAATGCTGTTAACAGGATTTCTAATGGATGTTTTATACTCTTCCCTAAAAGTCTGTTACTAATAAAAGTCTTACTTTGTCATATTTTATGTATTTATTTTCAGCATATAAAAATGTAGCCGGCATCCTGTCTGCTCGAACGTGCTCGTAATTGAGCGTTAAAAGCCTGGGTAAGCGGCTTCCCAAAGACACTGATGATAATTGGCAGAGCCGCCCCTCAGGGTTCAGACGCGAGGCGTTGACATGGGGCTGGAAGGGGACCTGATTCTGGGACCAGGGGGGACATTCAGGGCCATCCCCAGTTCCCGTTACTCCCTGTGTTCTTGGGCTCAGCTCCTCAGCCAAGGAGTAGAGCTCCGCTGGAGGTGCTCTCCCCTTCTAAATTCCACTGGTGAAACATCAAGTCTTGGGTCTAGCAGAGTAGCATTTGGTTTGTTTTTCCGACCAAGATGGATTAGAAAGACATGCCGTGAAGCCTGGCGTACTTTGCAGCTAAAGCAAAAGCTTCTAGTTAAGAGTAAGCACCTTTGAAATACTCCAAAGTGTCATTCTTTGGGCTTTAGCCGTGTGAGCTATGGAAATCCACCAGCACGTTGAAACTGATCTTGGGCAGAGAGGGTTTTTTGTTTATTTTATTTTATTTTTTGTATTTTATTTTAAACCAATGAGCCTCCCACTGCACAAAGCAGCTCCACTGAGTGTTGAGGCGAGCGACCGCTGGCACACAATTTGGCTCTCTGCGGTGTTACAGGGAGGGATCGACTTGGAAAGAGAAGGGTGGAAGCGGAGCTGTATTCCCGCAGTTGTGCGGATATCCCGTTTCACGTGGTAGAAAGTTCTGCTTTATAATTTTGCCCTGCAAAACTGTCTTCCCCGACGCTGCCAGTGTACCCCCAGCAATACCATCGCTGCCGGTTCCCCCGCTCAGGATCAGCTCCTGCCCTGCAGCGGAGTCTGGATCCTGGCTCATTGCTTTTTCTAGATATAGATGAAGATTTAAAAAACAATAATCTATCCTTTAAGTCACTGTCCTCGCTTGGCAACCGGTGCGCATATTATACATACGTGTGGTTTTAGAGCAAGTTATTAATGCAGCAAGATTATTTTACTTATTCCAATTTCACTGTTCACAGCCCAGCACAGAGCCAGGGCTGCTTCACAGTTCCTAACAAATCACCTTGAAAACACACCTTCATTACTTGCCTGGAAGTATTTTTGTTTTTCTAAACTATTTTTAGCTCTAATACGTATAGTATCACTCAGGTATTATTGTCATGTTGGCTTTTTAATACTGAGCTTTGTATTGCAAGACTTATTTATTCTTTTGAATTGTCTTGTCATACGATAATGTACTGAGCCTTTTGCTCCGGATCACTGAGGAAAATATTATTTGTGGAATGAAGAACAGATGGTGCTGAACCAAGGCGTTATTCAGGGTTCTGCTGCTTTAAAATCCCCCCTGGATGAGCAGAGTAATTAAAGTGAACTGGATGCACTAGTACCTGGGGCGTTTTCACACGGGGGTCGGCGTGATATTGTATCTCTAGGCTGCCCGATTACTGCAGTGTAAAACAGGAGAGAAAAATCAAAAGTCTGTCAGGAAGGAGGAATAATCAATAGTTACAAGCAGGAAGGCAGGACTTATCGAAAGCGAGGGGCAGGAGCAGGCTCAGCCCTGTTCTGGCTCCCCATTCGGTGCTTTCCACATTTTAATTGAAAAGCCTGAATCTATAATGAGGAGCAACCCATCTCGCAACCCCTGAAAGAACTGAATAAATAACCACACTGACCAGTCGCTGGTGTGGCTCGTATGGCTGCCCACTCCGCACCCAGCATTCTTCTGGCCGGAGAGAAAAGGATGATGCTGGAAGAACTTCCATGGGCTCTGCTGAAGGTTGCTCTCAACCCCAGCTAAGATGCCAATGGCTAAAGCCAGCGCAGCCCGAGTATGGCTGGGAAGGCTGGCATCCTTCTGAAGCAGTGGTGGCCAGGGGACTGGTGACAAATGAGAGGCAAATGTCACTGCTGTAGCCAGAAAAAGGTGTGAAGCATCTCTGGTGGGGTCTTCACCAGCACTGCTTCATGGCAACCCACATCCCCCTTGCTTCAGAGGAAACTCTGGCAGCTCCACCCATACATCCTTTGTTGGGACCAGACAGCCCTGTGAATTAAGACAAAGAGGTCCCTTTGCCTTTGAGCAGCATTGTGGGCTTGTTTTGCACACTGCTTTAATGTTTTCTTTCCCGTTTGCTTCTCAAACGTTGGCCTATGACTCAGGAAGATGGGAAACACCTCCCAGAGGGACCAGGGCAGCCCAGTCCCTGGAGGGAGGCGTGACCTGCTCCACTGCCTTGTCCTCCAGGTCCTGCCATAAGGCTTGTCCTTTGTGGTGGTAAGAGCCATCAGAGCCATTGGCCACCACATATAAATTGTGGAGATGACTAGGTCTCTGCTGCCATGGTTGGGCAAGGAGAAGCACAATTCCAGGCTGTGACCAAGAGGCACTGGATGCTCCAGGTCAGCCTTTCCCCGGCAGGAGCCCCTAAAGCCAGGAAAAGGTTCAAACCCAAAGTCTTTTATGGCTGATAGGAACCACATTATTGTAGTCACGGGTTTTTTGTGCCCGGTTCCAATGCTGCACACCAGCACAGCCCCAACCACACGGAACGGAGTTACCCCCAGAGCCTGCTGGTGATTTTAAGGCCATTTTTGAGATAGCTGAATGCTAAGCTGCTTTAAACGCTGAGGATCTGTTCAAATCCTACCCGCTTTGTTCTTCACCTAATTTTTCATCAGCAGAAGGCCAAGCGTGATGTGTTTCATGAGCCTGGCTCCGCCAGGGCAACCAGCTGCGGCAAAGTCCATTTAAAGAAGAACATACTGTCTAGAAATGAGGTTTGAGGCCGCTTTAGGTCCGACAGTTGCGCGGCGTTTAGCGCGGCAGTGATACTCTCCCGAATGTGTTTTTCATGCAGATCGTTTCAGTGCCAATGTCAAGTGAGATGCTACAGAAAAACACCAGTTCTTAAACTCACACCTATCGGATTATTTCAACGTATTATTCATATCACCTTTTTATTCTACTGCACTTTAAAAATCTGTTTATGGAAAAGTGCTCATAGAATGTATTAGCATTTGACCAGAATAGGGTGTTTAATTCAGCATGCAAGCATTGACAATGCAGCATATATTATGCCTCCTACACGGCATTTACTGTCATTATAGTCGCCTACATATATTAAGTTATTTTGTTGATGATTATGGATGACTATTAGCGAAAGAACTTTCTGCAAAATAGAACCATAGTTGCCCACCATCTGAGAATGAAGGAGAAAAGGGCATAAACAAAGGGCTGGGCTTGCAAATGATAAACTCATTGTTTTGAAGGAAAATAACGGATTATATTCAGTCAGCTGTTACTCGTTGCAGCATGGCATAAACCCAATGCCTTCAAGGTTTCCCTCTGCTGTGATTTCTGCCCCTCTCTAAAGGCAGCACTGCAGGGACTAACCAGGGCTTTGGTGGAGCACAGGGAGACGGAGAGCGAGATGTCTTCCCCGGCCCAGGTCCTCCTCTGGACTGAGCCAGCAGGGCAAAAGAACAGGTCATTTTTTAGTGTCGCTGCCTTTTTCAGACAACTGATTTATTGCTGTTGTGGCACAGATCTGCCTGAAGGATGAATTAGCTCCCCACAGTATGTAAGCACCATGTGTGCGTTGTCACAGTGCTACAGGAACTAACTATTTTGTTAGCACTCACAGACTTTGTGTCATGATCCTACAGCCAAGGCTCTGTGGTGGTGGGATTGGTGGCAAGTGGGAAATGGTCTGGGAGATTCACCACCAGCCTGCTCGTTCCCTGGTTTACTTTGATCTTCTGTGATGTTCTGCATCAATTACTCTTTAAATTAGCGACTGGGTGATAGTGCCTGTAGGTTATGCAGACCTACATGGATGGCACAGGCTGGTCCATGTGTTCCGCCCTTGTGCATGCCTTAGGTTGGAGTTGGATGTTGCCAGGGGGGTCTCGTGTCTGAATGTGCAACTTCCCTACGGATCTGCTCTGGAAACCTGCCTCTGAGATCTTGTAAGAGATGTTGGGAAGAAAAAGGCTTCTGCATCCTGTTTTCTCCTGGCTGAGTCTGAGCTGGTCGTTGCTGATCCCACTGCTAATTCCGATCTTGTTGGGTTTGCCACAAACCCTGAGCTGGCTGTGAGTTTCTCCTAGGTGGCAACAACAACAAAGAAAAGCCATAAAGAATAGTGTAGTATGGTGGGAAAAGGTAATGCCAACGTTTTCTATGGGACTGAGGAGACTGTGGAGCTCGGGGAAGGTAGAGTCCCACAGTGGCCATGACCTGGCGGCCTGGGGGAGGATGCGAAGCGACTACTGGTTCATGGGGGCTCTGCTCCACTCTGGAAAACTCCCAGCTCGAGCTGGTTCATGTTATCTACTGTCATCTTCTCCTGCTGACCCTGATTTAAGGGTTGAGAGTGAGGGGGAGGTGTGTGAGATGGATTTGATTAGTAGGTGTAGGAGGCACTGCAGTAGGCGCTGAGGAAATGTGAAGACAGAGCAGATGAGAGGCAGAGGAGGAGGAGGAGGAGGAGTCTCCCTTCACTCTGCTCTGCTTTTGTCTGGATGTTGGTCAGCAGCACCCAGGCTGCCTGTTCAAGGTTACAGGTGGAGAAAGGAGCTGTGAGCGACAGCACACGGGATGCTACAGCCAGGAAGGAGTCCACATCTCAGAAGGACGCAACTGTGATGGAGCAGAGCTTTCATGGCCCTACTCCACCAAGATGCTCAGCTGTGAGAGTGCTCAGGTCCCTAAGTAATGAGGCTGATAGCTGCATCTCCCCGAGAAACCTTACATCCTGAAATGGTCTCTTCAGAAATTGTTCTGAGGAGATGGCTGAAGTAATTGCTGCATTTAATCAACATTTGTCACGTCATTAGGAAAACAGCTCTGCCCAGTCTGCTGTACCTGACCAAAGTGAAGGCAGCAGGAGATGCCCTTCTGCCAAAGCTAAATAAAAGACATCAAAAAAAACCCCTAAGCAATGCCCTGGGGAAAGATCTGATGACGTTTCTTACAATAGCTTGTCCCACCCAGCAATAGATCTTGTGAACTTGTGCTGTCTGAGCCCAGGCTCTTGAGGGGCTGCAGCCCCTCTCCATGGGTTGGGACATACAGAGATGATTAGATTTACCCCTTGTAAATGATCACCATTGATTTTGTGGAGGAGAAGGAATGAATAGCCATCGCAGGACACAAGGGACTTTGCAAAACAGAAAAAAAAAAAGAAAGACTTTGTTTTTCCACTGGAGTAAACGGATGATTAAATCACTTGAGGGTCTTGCTCTCTGATTCTTGCTTTTCAGATAAAAAACATGCCAAGTGATCTAAGCTGGTTCAGGTTGAAGCACGTACTGAGCTTTACGCCAATTCACAGATCCGTATTTCTTTAAGCTCTAGCTGGCCAGTCATTTTGACCATATATAAAGGCCATTATAGAAAATGGAGCAGAAATTAATACAGTCCCTTGATAGCCAGAAGCTCGTTTTCAGATTGTTATTCTAATTGCGGCTCCGACTGCCTGAGCGGGCACTGCCTCTTCTCCAGGGCTGCCTCTTGCGGCCGGCAGTTTTCGGAGTGCGTGTTCTGTGCCGGCTGATGGCGTCAAAACCCCCCCAGGATGGGGAAATTCGGGCGCGGGGTGAGAGCAGAGGCGCAGCCATCCAGATGGAGCACTGGGATCTGCACGTTTTCCCTCTCCACTTCAAGGAAAGCGGCTGGGAGATTTGCTCAGAAACAAGCAAACAGATCCCTCAGCCGCGATTGTGTTTCCCTCCATAGAATAACGCTGCCTGGATACCCTTCCCGGCAAACCATGCATCTCTTTGTGCTTTCTGATTACACCGTAAATCTCCCTCGCCCATCTGTCATAAAGATTGATTTTTCTTTTATTGTTTTGTCAGGGTATGGTTTTATCTCCTCGGCCCCCTTCTCTTCCCCTCCATCCGCAAGCTGACATTTCACTGGAGTGGGTGTCACAACGTCTATTGTACGGCCCTGAGCGAGGCTCTAGAAATGAATCCTGCAAATCAGCAGACATCGCAAAGAATAACAGCTTGCCCTGGCCATAGGAGCCCCCTCCCTTTTCCCTGGGGCTGGCACCCCTCATCCTGCTTTTGGCTCGGCTCACCCTGTTCTGTGGGAGCCACCAGAGACTTTGGGAGAACCCACGTCTTGGAGAAGGTCAGGGAGCGGGGGCTGGAACTGCAGCCGTGACCAAAGGTGGGCAGAGATGCTGGCCTGTCCCCGGGGTCTCGGGGTGCTCCCAGGTACCCCCTCAGCCGCAGCACCATCATTCAAGCCATGGGGATTTGCAGCATTGTAGTTGTTACCTTCTGAGGGTGGGTGATTATTTTGTGTCACCCTTCACAAAGTCAGTGACTTTCTCTCCCTTTGCCATATTAATTCAGCGACTTTTGTATGTGCATATGAAAAGGTGTGTTTGCTTTGGTTAGACAAATTGTGAGTGTTAAATTGCAGCCTGTACCACTGAATCTGCTATTTTTCTTCTGCCCGCTATTGTAGACCAATATTCTGCTTTGGGAAGGCATTTAAAGCTCTTCACAGTGATTGAAGGCAACAACCAACTTTTTATATTCTATTTACACTGATCTCTATTTGATTTCCAGAGACATAAGAGGTTTCAATTGTAGGATCACCCTTATCTGTAGATGTGGGCTGAGCACAGGCAGCACATGGTGTTCATAAACCAAGGAGCCGGCTCCTCCAAGAGGGTTGCTAATTGTGTACCATTAGTTAGGCAGTTTTAAGCAGTATTTCAGGCTCAGTCCACAGCCTTAACCCACCCGGACTATCAGCAGCTCCTTGTGAGAGCACCCAGGCTGTGTAGGAGCTGTGCAGTACATCACTGCCCTTATTTGCTGTGCTCAGATTCTCTGGGAGAGCTAAAAATTTGGTGATTTAAAGCAACTTTCCATTTATAAGAAAACATGTGGGATGGAGTCATTAGAATAATAAATTTCAATGCTTATATAACGCTTATAATCTCTGCGAAGCGCTTTATAACTCAAGCTGTTTCACAGCCCTGAGACTCGGGCAAAGGGAGGAAAAAACTGCCCCAATGCCCTGCCCCTGGGCATGGATCTCGGTTGGGCCAACGAGCCCTCACAGGTCCCTCTTGACTCTGCTTAATTAATGAGCTGTTCTGAAATCCACCTGTGAGGGACAGCCAGCTGCCCCATCAAGGAGGTGCCCTTGGTCAGCAGAGCAGACTGAGACCTTTCCCATCCCACTGGCTCTGGCTGTGTCCCTACAATCACCATCACCACCAGCATCGGCATCACCACCAGCATCGGCATCACCGCCACCATTGCCACCACCATTGCCACCACCACTACCATCACCATCGCCATCACTGTCACAACCAACATCCCCATCCCCAGTCCATTTTGTGCACCTAGGGTTCTAGAAGCCCTTCACCCCACCTGGCCGGGGTGAGAACCATGAAGTGGTGGTCCCTGCCGCTGAGGGGAGTGGAACCTGCCCTTCCCACCGGTGGGAGGACACTACTAAGGGACAGTGTGGTGACAGGCTGCTGTGTGGGCACCATCCCCGCTGCCTCAGGGCACTTCTTGCCACCGAGCCCAAGGAAGGGGCTTTTCACCTCAGCTGGGCAGCCCTCTGGAAGGTCACAGTGATGGTCACAGTTTTTTTTAGGCAGCTCCTCATTTTCTTAATGTGAGATATTTCTAAAGTTAATTATGAGTTCTTTAGCATTAAATATTCAGGAGCACTTATTTTTGAATACCTCAGGTTTAATTTAGGTTCTTTGAAATTTTAATATCTCGCCTTTAATATTTAATGCTGCCCCGACACGGGGATAGAAATTTAAAGTCTATTCTTTGAATGAAATGAGTCCTGGATTTCTTTATGGAAAAGGCTGAGACGGAGAGGAAAGGGTCTGTCTTAAAAGGATGCAACTCCCCTTTATTTCCTATTGATGTGTGGGCCGTTGCGGTATTTCCAAATCAAGGTGTTCCTTTTGCACGGCTCTGCTTAAAGTTACATAGACTCAGGTGTGCAAAATAGGTGGGGTTTTTTCCCTTTCCTTTCTGCTAATTATGGGAGACCCCAGTCTCTCCAAAGCAGCAGGCTGGTGTGGGTCTCCTGCATCACATTCATCCATCAAGCAGCACCAGGAGGCTCGGAGCCATTTTTCAGTGGGATGTGATGCTGAGGAAGCCCTTGCCGTGTGTTTTAGGGGCAGAAGAGATCTGGGCGGTAAATTGGGCAGAAATCGGCGTTATTGGGCTGCTTTGTCGGGGAAGAATGGACACGTTAATGGTTTGTTCGCTGACCCAGTGCCAACAGGTCACTGGTGTGTGACACCAGCGAGCGGTGGTGGGTCCCGGGGAGCTGCCCCTGTCATTTGGTGTCATTTGTCTCTGCCCACAGGGCTAATTCTTGTATGAATTCCAGCTAATTGTGAAAACAACCCTCCAGTCACATATGTATTATGTGTGTGTGAATGTATATTGGGCATTGTAGGGCTCAGCCAATATGTCAGCTCTAATTAAAGCCTCTCAGTTACTAAAATATCTTTACCATGTTTTACAGCACAGTACCTTCAAATGAGAAGCATTGCAACTTTTTTTTAGGTTTGTATTTTTTGAGGCGGGGGGGGGGGCTAGCTGCCTAATTAGGAGACGCTATTGATTTGTGAGCTGCATTGAAGGCGCAATGACTAACGCGTGCTTTGTGAAGTTGCCTCAGAATCTGCATTAGAGTCAAGCTGCACAACAGCACTTGGGAAAAAAAAATCACCAGCTGATGGGGTTTAGCGTTTTAAAGGTACAGGGGAGCCTGTAGCTGGGTGAAATCTGAATTTGTCTTGGGGGAGGAAGAAGAGGGTTCTTTTTGAGGAGAGGGTGTGAGAGTCGCACGGAGGATTTTGCTGCTGCCTTATTCAGAAGGCACGGGAAAAATGCCAGCTAAAGGTGATGGAGCCAAGTTGCTAGGTGGCGCGTGTCAAAGAGCAAGGAAATATGTGTGAACATGTAAAATAGCAGCATGCAAAATTGTTACCACAAAGGCTCTCTGTGAAAGGGAAGGGGATATAATGGGGCTGATTTTGAAAAGCAGTTTTGTCCAGTTTTGTGCCTGCAATTTTATACCAACTTACAATGCCGGAGCAGCTTTATGGCCGCATTTTGTGCACTTAGATGATGGCCTGCCCAGCTTTTACTGCCAATCAGCTGGATTTCCACGGCTCTGATACCATGTGCCATTATTCCCGAAGGATAATTGCATGCACAAGCTGTCTCACCACATTAACTGGCCTCTACGGGCAAGTGTGACCTGGCATGGAGGAGGAGGAGGGTGTCACCAGTGACCTCCCAGCCTCCATCTGGGCTGTCTAATTATTGCTGACGAGATGTTATTTTTCAGATATGAGGACACAAAATCGCTAAAGCCATTTTAAATCCCCAGTAAATGTCTAGCAATAGGTTTTAAGCGTTCTTTGTGGCCCATGTGTTCATTGGTGAAGCCTGGAGGAGTGTTTTGTGTGTCGTTGGGGTCCCTGTTTCAGCCCCAGCTCCAGCCGTGCCACACCGTAGACATTTTCACCCCAACTGCCAGGTCTGGCTTCCTGCCGCGCTGGGTCCCGGGGCATGAGCATCTCTAAAGTATCACTTTCTGGTGCAAAACTGCTCGTCTGGGGCGGCAGGAGGACACAGCAAAGCGCCTGGAGAACCGGGTTCTTCAGCAGTAGCTGAAGGCTCTGGCTCTCACAGTTTGTGAGTGAACTCTGAAGGTTAACTCACTGGTTCGGAGCCTGCAGCCCAGGGCAACCTGCCACGAGCAGCAGGGCTTCCCTGCTCGCCCCGACTCAGAGCATCCTCCTTCACGCTTGGTTTTGCTGCCTTCACTTCATGGCTTGATGTTCACGCTCTGAGCAGAGCACCGAGGGCTGGCATCAGATTCTTCTCTCTCTCTGTCTGTTTGACCTGAACAGTTCCCGTGCTCACAGAGACCTGCTGGGGGAGGCAGCCGGGAGCTTGTTTTCTTGGGGGCTCTTGCTGGGGAGGGCGGGAGGGCTCGCGGGTGGGGTCCAGCCTGCTCATTTTAATGGGAAAAGAGGCCAGATAGGGTCTTAAATGGCAGTGTTTGCTTTTTAACACCTTCTTGCATTTGGACTAGATGATCGCTGTAGGTCCCTTCCAACTAAAATTATTCTATTCTATTCTATTCTATTCTATTCTATTCTATTCTATTCTATTCTATTCTATTCCTGGGGTTTTTTTAGGGGGTGTACACCTGTAGAACTAATCCAGTGTTTTCCGGGGGCTATGGTGGGTGGGGAAAGGGGATTCTTAAAGACCAAAGCGCGTGCTCTCGGTGTGCGCAGCAGGATGTTCCCGTACAGCCAGGCTGGGGGTGGGAGAGCGGGGAACTTGGCTTTTAAAGCACGGAAAGAAGGGACTGTGGTGATGAAACTCGAGGCAAGCTCTGTTCTTGCTCCTGTGTCAACTTTGCTAGAACAATCTCAGGTCGGGATTTGTCCCCGTGAGAAGACACACCTCACGGAGAGCGAGGGCAGATGAGTAAGGAACAAGTCAAGCCTTGAAGAAGTTAAAAAAGTGAAGACTGCCGAGGTCTGATGATGGAAATTCATTAGCTCCCGGCTGAATAAGTAACGATGATTCTCTTTTCATGTAAGAGCCCTGCCAGCTTGCAAAGGAGCAGATGTGCACACAAGATGGATAGTTTCAAATAGTCAAAATACTGTTTTTTGGGTTGGTGCTTTTTTTTTTTTTTTACTTTAGTGATTATCTTTTTTCATCTAAAATAAATCCAGATTGTGCATAGTCTGGAAAACAAAACAACAATATTTGGAGAGAGGGAGTGTTTATTTAGCAGGTGGCTTATTTAGCAAATGGTTCACTCTTATAAAATAATATTCCTGTCGTATTCTGCAGTGATGATTCAGAACAGATGAGCGCGGGAAGGCAGTTTTTGGGGGGGTTATTACTTTATGAGGGCCTGGGTTAGGTTGGTTTAATTAAGAACATCTGCGGGAGCGCTTTGCTAAGTGCATCTGCGGGTGTTATGGCGTGGGAGCTGGGTGCTGCGCCTCGCAGGGCAGCCCCCCCTCCTCCCTGGGGAGGCAGGTGATGGGCCAAGAGGAGTTTGTGTTGAGGGACACACAGCTTCATCAGATCTCTTTCCAGCCTCCAGTGGGAGGGGGTGCCCATCCCCAAACATGGATGGGGCACTCGGATGTTCTTCTCTATTCAGGATGTTATTCCTACGCAGGATGTTCCCCACAACAGGCTGTTATTCCTGTTATTCCCAGGATCTTATCCTGGAGGGGGCAAAAAAGGGGAAGAAGCCCCGGTGACAGAGGTGGAGGAGCATGAGCTGGTGACAGAGGAGCTGTTGTTATCACACAGAGGGTGCAAACGTGCTCTGCTCTGGACCAAATGTATATTCTGTATATCCTGAGTAACATGCTCTAACATGCTCTAGGCAATCCTGCTTCAGCAGGGGAGTTGGACTAGATGATCTCTATGGTCCCTTCCAACTCTAAAAATTCAGTGAAATTCTTTAGAAGCCTTCTGCCCGGGGTGTGATAGCCGCGCTGGAATTTGAGCGGAGGGTTATTTTAATAGCAATATTTTGAGTAGTGGAAGGATAATTGCACACCGATTTGGCTCGCTACCTCCCTGAGGCTTGGCTTTTGTTGTCAGATGGAGTCTCTCTATGTTTAACAAATACAAATGATGCTGCGGGGCTTTCTTTTTCCTGTGCTTGTTTTATTCTTATTAACCCTTCCAAAGGCGCTGACACCGTAAGAAGAAGCTGGGCTGGTACTGAATAGTACCGGCACCAAGTGGAGTATCTTTTGGTTTTGGCTTTCCTGCCTGAGCCTGTGGAAGGTGGGAAGGGAATTCTTTCCAAGATATTTTTAATTTATTGGTATATTAAAGCACTTTTCCTAACTCCCAGGTTTTGCTAACAGCGTGAGCTTTAAGTATTTAAATATAGGTAAAATTCCTTTAAATGATAAAAGTCATGAACACAGTAATTTAAAGTGATTATTAAATTATAATAGCCCTGATTCTTGCAGTTCATTTTAACCTCCATCCCGGTATTTGCCATTATTATTCACCATTTGCAGCAATGGTGTCATGGTTTTTGGGTGGGAGAGGAATTAGAAATTGGGAAGGTGTTGGGGGCAGGGGAGGCTGGTTTGTTTTTTGCCCGAATTGGTGAAATCCCTGTTTGTGAGTGCTCACGAAGGGGATCCATGGGGGCTAAGGGGGCTGCTCTTCGGTGGAGAGCCCCACGGTAACCATTGCAATGAGCGACGGTCAGTATTTTGCACCACGGGGCACAACAATCACTTTGCACAAGCAGCAACGTGATGAGGAAGCAAAGTAAAAAAAACTACTGTATTTCAAGATCACAGTTTGTCTGAAAGATGAACGCGCTTTGCTCGCCCAAAGGGCCATCCTGAGCTCTCCTCAGGGGTCTCAGCTGAGGACCCAGCCAGAGCCCAGGCAGCCCCCCGAGGGGGAGCCAGAACACGCCTGGCCCCGGGGGACCCGGCTGCCAGCTTTCCCCACGTGTCCCAACCCATTTCAGAAGTATTTTGGTCAAAAACTCTCTACTCCCTTCTTCTGTTCATTAACCTTTCCTGGAGTGCTAATTCTGCATTCAAATAGAAGGTCAAAGCCCTTAGCTGAGGTTTTTTTCCAGCAGAACTAAGTGCCTTATCTGAAATCTTCTGGCGAGAAACCCCTCTCATCGGTGCCTCTCCGCCGGCGCCGGGGGCTCGTCTGGCGGGGAGCGGCTGAGATACCCAGGGTGATTAACTTGGGGAGATTAATTTTTGAAATGCACTCTCTCACGTCGTGGCCTTTTGCGAAAAGGTGCTTAAGGCACTGAAACAAGGACCGAGACACTTATCGAAGCTCCCCTGACTAAAATGAATATACTGGGAAGGCTCAGGTGTCTTTTCCACCCCGAGTCTCGTCAGCAGGGCAAGAAAGCCAAAGCTCGGACCTTTCTGCTCTGCCGCATCTGTACAAAGCCATGAAGGACCCTGTCACCGCCCGAGGACTTGGGGAGGAAAGTTCTCCTGGGTTGGAAAAACATCGTGGAGCTTTCAGGTTTCAATTGAGACGGGAGCCCTGTTAGAGAAGAAGACCCGCACACAGGGTCGCACCCCCGTTTCACTGTCTGAGCTGAGCGTTGGTCTGATGCCTTTCTCTGAGGTCCATCTCATGGGTTGGGAGCTCAGGGAGCTCTCCCACTGCCCTGCCCTCCCCTGGCCCAGTGATGCCCCAGCCCCGAGGGCAGCGGGTCCTGGGGGAGGCAGTGTCCTCCCAACGGTGGAGCCCAAAACCTGGTGCCCAGCATCTCCGTGGCAGCCTTGCAATTAAATTAATATGAGAAAAACAACCCCGACAGACCTAGGGAACATGCAAGTAGCAGAGCTGGACGTGACTGTTCGCTTCTCCAGGGATACCTGGAGGAGGGCAGATGGAATTCCCGCTTCCCCCACTGGGAATTACTGCTCCCCCATGGCCAAAGCACGGGGCTGCGTCTGCAGCGGGTACAGAGGCTGATGTGAACATCCCAGAACTAAACCTCCAGAGGCTGCCTCAAGCATATTCTTTGGTTGAGCTCTGACTTGCCTCTCAGGCCACCACCAGCCCGTTCTCCAGCTCACTGAGAGCCCAGTGGGATCCTGCGCCTGGCCCCGGAGAAGCGGCTCGACCCTGGGGCTCCAGGAGCCTCTCGTGGGAAGGTGTCCCCTCCGTTCCTCCCTTTGCCTTTCTGCTGCTGATACACACACGGGCAGGTTGGACACGTGCCCTGAGCTTGCTGAAAGGGCTTCAGAAATCATGCATGGGGACTTAAAACCTTAATTTTTGGCAAACAAACATTAAATGCTAGAGCGGGTCCAGAGAAGAGCAACAAAGCTGGTGGTGAGGGGTCTGGAGCACAAGTCTTATGAGGAGAGGCTGAGGGAGCTGGGGGTGTTCAGTTTGGGGAAGAGGAGGCTGAGGGGAGACCTTCTCACTCTCTCCAACTCCCTGAAAGGAGGGGGTAACCAGGGGGATGGTCTCTTCTCCCAAGTCACAGGCGACAGGACTAGAGGAAATGGCCTCAAGTTGCGCCAGGGGAGGTTCAGGCTGGATATTAGGAAAAATTTTTTCCCTGAAAGGGTTATCAGACATTGGAATGGGCTGCCC
>JAOXNO010000004.1:34060757-34072247 GCA_028565335.1 Limnodromus scolopaceus
CGTGGTGCTGGGAGGCATGGTTTAGCGATGGTGTTGCATTTTGTATGTTGTGGGGGTGTTTATTTTTGTCAGAGTTAGGTTGATGGTTGGACAAGATGATCTTGGAGGTCCCTTCCAACCTAGAAGATTCTATGATTCTATGATTCTAAATCCTTTCCAGACAGGAAGCAGTGGCAAAGGCGATCCATTCCTCCCCTAGGCCAAACTCCCAGGTGCCCTAATTGCAAACAGGTGGGCGGGAGTGAAAATGCAGTAGCTCACTCCAAAGTTAACTTCTCGTTTTATTTTCTTTCTTTTTTTTTCCCCCCCCTTATGATACTAAGTGTAAGAAGGCCAAGGTTAATGAAGAAACCAGTGAATCTGAAGTGCCGTGGAAGAACAACCCGGCGCTTTTAGCAATTGGCTTAAAGGAGAGGAAGAGAAGCTCCTTTCCCATTTGAAAGCTTTTCGCAGCCTAATGAACCCTGCAGCCTCCCGCAGCTTCTCCAGAGCCGAGATTCCTGCAAGGAACCAGCTCCTGAGCGGAGCGGGGCGCGGGAGCCGCTCTGCGGGGCTCCCCGGGATGCTGCGCCCGGGAAAGCATCGCTGCCTGGAGAGACACATCCAAAACGCTAAACACATCTGAACGGCTGCACCTCCCAGCCCAAATTAACCGCCCTGCACAAGTGGAAGATTCATATGTATTTTCACATTAAAAAAAAAAAAAATTAACTCAGAGGAAGGGGGAGGGAGGCGACACCCTGCCATCCCGGCGCTGGACGCGGGGCGGCTGCTGCTGGGTGCCCCCTGGGGGGGTGGTTGTGTCTGGGGGCTCACGGGGACACTGCTGTGGCAGAGGTTAATGTGGGAGCTCCGTGCTGGGGGCTGTAACGGGTGTGGGACCTGGAAAAGCTGGTGGTTTTGCCCCTTAAATCTGCACGGCGGAACCTGCGAATTGTGTTTGGGTTGTGGCCTGAAAAGTAATAAAGAGAAGGACGGGTGTGCGTTAGGAGAGAACAGATTTCACCCTCTGGGTGCCAAATACAATATATACCATTATTACAGGCATTTTTTTTTTATCTGGCAGCCTAAAAAAAAAAGGGGGGGGGGGATAGTGGAGGACTAACGAGTACTTTCATATTTGGCAGATAAGGGGAAATTCCTGCAGCTGCGGTGGCCGGAGCAGCACTGCACCGTCTCCTCCTCCCCCGGCTCTTAATTCTGGCTTGCTCCACAGATGTAATTTATCCTGCTAATGAGGGTGAAGGTTTACCTGCTGTCCCGCTGCCTCGGGGGCTGAGGCAGTGAGAGGGGCTGCAGGTAACAGGACTTTCAGGTATTTTTCATGGCTCTTTGGGGTTGGGATGGAGGTTCAGTGTGTGGGAGAACCAGGCAAAGGAGAAGGTCCCTCCCTCGTTTCTCTGCTGGTCGGGGTTGCTGGTGGCATAAATTACAGCAGCATAATTATCCCCCTCAGGGGATATTTCTGGCCTCCAGGAGTTATGGGGAGGGCAGCCCCTGGGGATGCAGGGTGGGAATTGCCCCGTGATACAGATTTACACCCTCCCAAGTGATGGGAAAGCTTAATATGCCCTAAAACATGAATGACTGAAAACTGAGTTGGTGGGAGGTGGCAAATACACTGATATCTACATTTTTTAACGTAGGAATTCTCTCGTATAAAGGAACCTTTGAGCTCTTCATGAATTAGGCATAAAGCAGGCAGAAAGCGATGGGAACAAATAGGTGTGTGCTCAGCGCTGAAGGTGCCTGGTAAAAATCTCCTCGCCATCACTAAAACAAAATTTTTGGAGCAGGATGTATAGAGAACCCCTTCCACATTGCCTTGAGAACCTTGAGCAATTGCCTTCACCTGCCTGTTTTGGGTTATGGTACGGACTTTTCCGATAAAGCAGGATAAGTTCCCTCCCTTGCCCATCAGAGAAACATAAACCGGGACTGAAAAGAGGAGCCGACCCGAGCTCAGCGTGTTTGCAGCATCCCTGCCTGTGCAAGAAAATCCCTCCCCTCGATCTCGATACTGATTTATCTACTCTCAATATTAAGGCTGAAAGGAGAATTTTTAATTCCTGTTTTTTAAAGAATTTTTTCCACCCACTATTTTCTAGTTTTAAAGAATTCCGTGATGCAAGCTGTAGGGTGGCCAGCGGGGTGGGCTGTGGGGCCCCTCTTCCCACAGCCCCACGGGACAGGGGCCACCCAGGCCCCTGCCTCTGCCCTGGCCCGGGGTCCCTGGGGAGTTTGGAAGGGACATGGAAGGGGACGTGGAAGGGGGACCAGCCCCCCCGCAACCCCTATGAGTCACCACCGGGGCTAAAGTGTCAGGCTGAAATTTATCCTTTTCCTAAACTTCCTCACATATCAATTTATGCAAGAATTTTAAAATTATTTAAGATTCTTTTAAAAGAAAATGAATGGTTTTCCTTGCATTTTTTTTTCTTTTTTTTTCTTTTTTTTCTCCAAAGAAACAAAACCTTCCATGGCAGACTGTGAAATATGGATTATTTACCTCCAGACTGGGCACAAGTCTGATCCAATCTGAGAAGTAAATGCATATTTAGTCTTTAAGGCAATTAGTTCATCCATTTAAATACATATTTTGGTTTACACATTCTTTATAACAAGGTTACGTGGCCGAGGCGGAGGATTTGGTAGGCATCACATTTACCATTGTTGGTCTAGAACGCTAGCTCTGAAAATGTGCAAAAAAGCAGCTTTTACTGGTGATGGTTTTTAACACTCCCATGTCTTAAAAACAGCATAGTTTCTAAAAAAAGTACATATATCGAAAAGTTTAAAAAAAGCTGTCTAGCTATGAAGGATGCGTTTCCTGCCAAATTATAAACCCTTGAGAAACTGCATTTGTTCAAGAAGTTGTGAGACATCCTTTAATTGGGTATTAGTGTGATCAGGATCAGCAACTGTATAATTAGAGCATCATCGTTCTGCGTCCGTCACCGGCGCAGCGGTAATTGCAGACCTGAGTTATTGCACAAGGAGGACCTTACGGCGTCACAGGCTTTGGGGGGTTCCAATGGGGGACAACAACCTCGATATAAATATATTCAGTTATACTGCTTGGAGCTAAGCCATTTATTTTTCACGTTTGAAAGGTGGGAATAAATATAATAATATTTGCCCGACGGACATGAACAGTAGGGGGTCAGTCCTTTGAAGAAGCACGGAACATACCTTCAGACAGTTGCCTACAGCAAATGCGCCCCACGCATCACAGGGTGGGGACATTTAGGAAAATGTGGCCGTGTTCAATTGGCAGCCTCCCTTTTTTTTTTTTTTTTTTTTGGAAGAAACGCCCCAAGAAGCCCCGATCTGTACAATGACCAGTTTACCGCACGGAACAGATTCACCCAGAACCAAGATTCTTTATTCGATGGACACCGCCTACAGCTCCAGCCCTGCAGAAGCCCGAGGTGGTCTGACTCTCTGGCTGCGGGAGGGACGGGGGGGCAGGGGCTCCCGAGTGGCCCCCGGGAGAGGAAACCCCCCGACACAGCACTGGGCACACACCCCGCTACACCCCGCGGCTGAACACCCATCTCTGACTGACACCACGTACCCATCCCACCTACGGAAACACCACTGGCACCCGGAAACCTCCATGGGGTTTGGTTTTTTTCACTTTTTTGGTTGCTTTTTTTCTTTTTTTTTTTTACTTGACTATAATTCTGTCCCCCCCAAATCTAAGTGGAAATTCAGCGGTGGGACCGAGCATCTTGTCTGTGCTCCAGTGGCTTGACCTGGTAGGAATGCCAACAGGTCAATACCTCTTTTGTTTTTTAAATATTGTATGAAGCTGCTGTTCATTCTATTCTGTTGCTGGAAATACCAGGGTCTGGATATCAGGAATCACCGAAATGAAATAGATCAGTGAAATCTGTAATTTCCAGCCACAGGATAGAAGCATCTCTCAGTGTTACCGGAGACGAGGTGCATGAGTTGGGCTACGCCTGTCCTTCTTTCTTTCTTTTCTTCCCAAAACCATACTGACACGATTCTTTCTGCAGCACCACTGTTTCTAGCGAACGGATTCTAAAATATAGCACTTTAAAGCTGCAATACAAGAGAGATCAGGACTGTGTTGAGTGTTGTTTGATTTGGGTTTATATTATTTTCTTAAAGAACAAATTTTGTCACGTTATTCGAGGTTTGAAAAAAAACCACCACATTTCCGAAAAGAGTCACTGCTCAGCACGTGGCTGTAAATATTGTGATGGGGATATAGCAATCTGTCACTGAATGTACACAGGGGGACCCGGGACCTTTTATTGCCCTAGTTTGGAGTCCAGATATTTCCGTTTCTACCCTGCATCGGAGTTTATCAGTAACTACACCAGATTCGCCGCGTATTCTCTCTACATGTGAGCAACGGGAAAGCATCTACAGAGACCAGCGACACTCAGGGTCTGCCTTTTCTAAACCTAAAATGTTGTAGCAGAATAATCGTGTCACCTGCTTATATGGAAACCAGGGGGTTAATAACGCTGATAGGGGTTTTATTATTCTTGTCATCAATAACTGGGTTTTTTTTGGTGAGCAAATCAAGATCTTTTGGGGTCACCAGGAGATCTTGCCTTCAAGGGCTGTTGGCCATAGTCACGTCCCAGCAATTTACACAGATGGCAGTTTTAATAGTTTTTAATTTCAGCTGTAAACTGTGAGCACGCTTTGTGCTAATGTTCTCTGGGGCTGTTGTTTTGGTTTTTTTTTTTTTTTTTAAAAATTAGTTAGTGACATTAGATGCTATTTTGGAAACCTGACCCTTCACTGAGTGAAAAGAGAGTATTCTCTGACAGACTGCAGTACTAGGAAATTGGTGTGTCAGGACCCAACTGTGCAGAGTTAGTGCATCGGGGATGAAGTCCTGTCAGTAAAGATGGTTCTATCATGGATGGCAACACGCGCTTCAGTACAGTTATTGGAGCAACCTTGTTTTAATATAGATATGTATTTTTTATATATATATGTATATATATAAAATTCTGTTTGATACGTCATGTATTTTCAGGTATCTAATATTTAAAAGCATCCCTTATCATTGCTAAATTAGCCAAACCAGTACAAAATTAAGTGCAAGAAAAAATACCAATTCACATAGGTTTTGCCAGTGATACAAAAGGGACTGTTCAGCGTCTCACGTTTACAGCCATTTAGGGATTTTGATTTAGAATGACTCAGGGAAACAATCCTACATTCAAGAGGTGTCTCAAAAGAATTTGCATTCTGTTTTGTAATGGGAAAACTAGTTTTTAGAGAGATCGCCTACTGATTAGTGGTGGTGGATGGAAAACCTAAAAAGGAGTTGGTGCTATTTTTGCCTGATTGCCTAAAAGTGCTGAGTCTGAAGCAGTTCCATGACCCCCTGGAGGAGGGAGAGGGGTTTTTCCTTTTAGTCAATAGCACCTTTCTCCTCGAATCAGAGATTCCTTACGCTCAAAAGGATGCTTTAGCATTTCCCAAAACACATTCTGGATTTGTTGGAGAGGAAGAGGAAAGTAGTGTTTCATGAAGGCACACCCATGCTGAATTTGCAGGAGAAAGGAAAGAAAACAGAAAGCAGTACTGCACAACGCAGTTATAATACAAGGCTCATTCTTGAAACCTGAATATCATGCTAGAAGAAAATCTAGATATGTGTAATATTTTGAAGAAATATTTTGAAGGCAATATTATTTGATTTTTTTTTTATCAAAAAAGAAAAAATATTTCTGTGTAAATGTGGATAGAATGCTATTTAAGAAGGGAACTGAATATTTGTATTGCAGCCTTAAAGAAGCACATTTTTACTGCAATATTCTTTTTTTTTTTTTCTTTTCTTTGTAAACTAGGGTCTGAAACTCAGCAGACCATGACTGAATGCTTTTGAAAACTTGTAGATTACAAACATGAAATCACGATTAATATCCTCTAAAAGTAATTTCAGAGCTTTCACGTCTTAAAAAAGGACAATGTGTACTGCTTCACAAGGTAATGCAGCTAATCAAAAAAAAAAAAAAAAGGATTAGAATTAAAGTATTTACATAATGAGCAATTCTACAGAAGGCGATCATCCCCATGTAAGCACTGCTGATTATATCCCACGCTGCTTTTAACAAACTCTACCAGATTGGATCCAGTCATCAGCACTTTCAGAGAATCCTTAAAAGCCTTTTATGGGTCTTTACACTTAGTGCAGAATGATGTTCTTCAGGTAGAATATGCTGGTGAGGGAGGACAGTGTCAACACAAGGTACCAGCAGGAGAAGAGGACTTCGGCGTCGCCCGTGATCCCGTACTGGGCTGTACTGGGAGCTGCAAAGAGAAGAAGGAGAAGGAGGGGTTAAGTGAAACATTCTCCCCAAATTTCTCAGTTTTCATCAATTCTTCACAGATAGCTACTAGGGCAGCAAAAACATTCTTCTGAAAACCGGAGAAAATGCCGCAGAAGTAGCCAGCCCTACTCTGCTACGCCGCTCAGTGAATATTACTTTTTGTTTTAAAGAGGGGGAAAATCATTATTAAGGCAAGCATTTAAAAATGCGAATACTTAATATCAGATGAATGCTACGTGTTTAAACACCTGAATAATTTATCTGTTTTTATGTTACTGAGCATTAGGATCTCCACTGAAATCAATGAGAGGTGAATAGATTTAGCTCTGCTGGAAAACAACTCATTTTCTGCCTGACTTTCGAAGCCAAAGTTTGACTCTCTGGCTTTGCCAAAGAGATTCATATTTGTTTTCAGCCTCTTTGAAGAAATTGTATTTACTTGCTTTAATACAAAGTCTTTCTCAAATCCCTGAGTAAATATTACAGTAAGTGCACACAAAAAAGAGTTAAAATACAAGAAAACAGTGTTGAGAAATGAGTGGGGAGACACTCACGTGGGGGAGTTGGGAGCGGGCTGTCCTGACTGCAGCACGGGAACCCACCGGGGCAGAAACTGCCAATTTTGGTCTTAAAAATCCACAGGCAGGAGGAAAGGAAAGGACCTGTCACCTCACCCTGGACTGAGCTAAAGCTACCGGGACGATGCTATTGGGATGTTCAGCCCCTAAATGAACACCACAGACTCACTCTGGCCAGCAGATTTCTCTACAAAATTTCTCTTAAATCACATATTTTCCTTTCATGTGATGCACAAAACCCTGACCTCTCAGAGTCGTACGCCGCATCCCGTGCTCCTGGGTTGAACACTGGTATCAAAGGGTTTGCTTTCCAGACTATATGAATATACAATTAAATCAGAGTATCTATGCAAGTCTTGCACGGAGTGCCGTTTCTACAAGCAGGCGTCGCCTGTGTCACTGGCACTTTATTTAGATACAAGTTGCAGAAGTTGGTTTTTTTTGACTAAACTGACCCAACATCTGCCAGAAACACAGATGGAGATTGGCTGGTGGATGCTGAGTGAGACTGAGCCAGCTTGGTGCCCATGTCCTGGTACCCACGTCCTGGTGCTCCAGACCTTTTCCCCACAGAGGACAGAGGTGTCTGAAGGGCAGGAGGGGAGCAGACGTTTCCAGGCTCATTCCCCATCACCCACCTTGAGCATCTTTTGGATGCTAAACCCAAAGACTGCATTGCAAAAGGGAGAGACCACTAACGTGTCTCCTTTGAAAAACATGTGAGCCATGAGTGAACCAAGAGGAGAGGTCACCTAGGAGGTGGCCTGAGATGCCACGTGGAGGATCCTGCCTCTTCTGCAGGATCTCTCCTTTCACCCTGTTGCCGTCCTAAGGTGTCCTCAAGGCACGGCGAACACCAAGAGATGGTCTGAAGAGCATGCTTCAGCCAACAGCCCTGCTGTGCCCCTACATGGGAGAGGGCTACACAGAGCAGGTACCAATGGCACAGAAGACAGTTTCTCAGAGGCCAACCCAAAGCTTGTCCCACCACCTTGCCCAGGAGCGAGCTGCCTCCAGCAGTACCGCTGCCCCTCGGCTGGTGCCAGGTCCACTTCTGGCAGGGAGATGCCAGGGAACGGTGCAGGCAGGGCTTTGGAGTAAGAAAAATTCACCAAATCCTCGTGTGCTTCCCCTTGGGGCAGAGGAGGGGAGCACTGAAGCATCCTTGGTGGCAGACATGGGTCCAAGAGAGCTGCATGGTGTGAGCGGGATGGAACCCAGGGAGGAGAGCGGGACCTTGCTTTGTGGGGCCGGTACCCAGGGTCTGGCTTGCATGGAACCCCCCCCCCCCCAAGATGAACAACGATAACAAAGCAACAGAAGGACTTCACTACAATCACAGCCCTGTCTGGAGAGGCAGGAGAGGCTACAGCAATCGCCCAAGAAAGTACAGCAAAGTGGTGGTTTTCACCAACTCTTGTTTGCTTCTGAGGGACAGAGTCTCCTGAATTTCAAGTCTTGTTTGCTGAAACATCAGCATCCCTTTCCTTTCTGGACAGACATCTGGGCTGTGTGCCGTCGGGTCCGTTTTCAACGTACGACGTTTTATCCAGTGCAGAGTATGTGATAAAACCGAAAATCATTCATTCCCCCTCCCCCCCCATGAAGAAAGGTTCAGGTAATAAAAAAAAATATTACAAGACGAAGCTTGATTTTAAAGCTTAGTTTAGTGACTTATAACCGTGACTAAGTGCAGGACAGGGCGCGCTCTTCCCTTCTCATTAAAAAGGAACTTTCCATGGTAAGTCGCTATGACAAATCAACATTTAATTTATTACAAAAACCAGGCGAGCAGGATGAAGCATAGCGGAGGTGGTATTTCATTTTATCGTATTAAAAGAGTTTCCCCAACGTAAAGATAATTTGAACTACAGTGGCTATAAAAGCGAGTGGAAAATTATGTAAATCTGATTTCCTGCATATGAACCAGTACTATCTTCCTAAAGCTTATTAAATCATATCTGGATTGTTTCAGCACAAAGGTACTAGGTGAATTAATGGGGGAAAAATGCGTAGACTTGGGTAGATAATAGAAAAGAGTTACGGTTCCTAAAGCTGGCTCACCGGAAGAATTTGATGTGGAAAAAACCTGGAGGAGAGGCAGATCTGGACCAGTTGTGACTGGACACAGTGGGTCCAGTGACTGGACTCGGCAGGGTTTGAATAAACCACCGAGTTGATGTGGTATGGGGATGCCAAATGAGTGTGGGGCTGGTTTTGCTGGTCCATGGGCTGTTTATCAGCCCTGTGTGATCCCACTCCATCCCACACCTCACCCTCACCGAGGTTCTCGGGTCTGCGTGCTATGGCTGGGGCTGATGAACAGGATTTCACTTAAAAAAAGCCATTTCATAAACTCTCTGAGTTTCTTGAAGCCTGTCTTTGGCACTAAAATAAAGAATGAAATGCAGCCATGCTGCGTGACTCCCAGGTTTGCTGGGACTGGGGCTCTTAAGGATCTTGAGCTGAAATTTTTAATTATTCTCCAGTTCCTCAAATACCTTTCCCTTTCCCTCAGATCCCTGTAAAGAGGGCAAACCAGTTGGAGCCTTGCTGGCATTGGGGTCTGCTGGTTAGAACCTGCCAGGTACAGTCTCACTGAGTCAGACCTGCAGCAGCATTTGGGATAAAGAAAGCCTAAATAAGCCCAAAGCCCATCACATCTGCATCCATGTGGCCCCAGAAGTCACCCTGAGCTGAGACATTGCCGCCATTGTGGAGATGTCCCCAAAATCCACGGCGTGCCAAGAGGCAAACTGGTCAAAAACTGACTTCAAAAGGGTTTTTTAGAACCATACACTGCAGGTCTCCAAAGCCACGCTATTTTAACTCAAACTGGAACTGATAGCTGGAAAGCATTTGCCATGTGCCTGCCTAGGACCAGCAGTCCAGGACATGCATCTTCTTAACCCTCTAACTTATCGGTTGGTGGAACAAGCCTGGCTGCTCTTCAAGTTGCTTTGATAGTCTCCTTTTATAATTGGCAGCACCAATTAGAGCAGCCTCTGGGCTGGCGGGAGCGGGCAGGGCCCTGCCTGTGCTGTAGGCAGGGGAGCACCCCCTCATCACTGCACCATGGATGGGGAAAGTCCTGCCAGGTCATTATCCCTCTGAACTTTAATTAGACATCTGGAAATTAAGCCTTGGAATGGGCTGCCCAGGACAGTGGTTGAGGCACCATCCCTGAAGATATTTAAAAGACGGGTTGACATAGTGCTGAGGGACACAGGTTAGTGATGGGTTTTATCAGAGTTAGGTTGATGGTTGGACTGGATGATCTTAAAGGTCCCTTCCAGCCGAGACAATTCTATGATTCTATGAAATCTCCAGGTGTTTCTAGTCTCCAAAGTAAATTTATAAGCAGATACCCCTCTCTCACTGTTCGTAGCAAATGAGTTGTATCAATCACAATGTCGTGGTAAGTCTACAGTTTAAAATGTTGTGCTTGGCTCTTAACATTCCTGGAAATACAATAAGCTTCTGCAGTCCTTTTCTTTTTCACCTCAGTATTTTGATTAACTTTTCCCATGGCTACCCGTTTGCTTTGCTGGCAACAGAAAATTTTGTTCCCAAATATTAATAAAATTCTGGAGATCTTTTGCTTTTTTACTTTAAAAAGTAAATAAATTTACTTTTAAAATTTAAAACCTCTTATTGTGTTCTGCTTAGTCATTCATCTAGAATGAACAATTATTTTTGCTAAGCATTAAGTAGTCCTTGCTTTCATCACCGTTGCTGGGTAATACGAGGCAAGGTGGTTTTGCACTTGGAACGGTTAATTTTCATAGGGTTTTTCTGAAGGTTCTCTATGTCAGAATAAAAACCTTAGTTCAGGAATGAAGGAAAAGGTTTAAACATTTGAAAATAGCATAAAACTCACAGCTTGCTTCCCCCCCTCCCCCAAGATCTTAGCACTTACTGTCACTGTTCTATACAGACACACGCCTGCACTCACAGTCTTAGTATTTGTACGGAGAGATGGTGGTGGAGGTAGGTACGATTAGACACCAAATAAAAGCATGAATTATTTGACTCCCTGATTATGTCTGCAGCTTTCCTGGGCATTTCCGTAAAGGCCATCACCGCTATTATAACGGAGCACTCTGCTTGGAATGGACTTTACAGCGTGGGAAGCCCTTGGTACGTGGAGCTGGGCAGGAGAACAGCGGTTGGCCCGCAGAGAGGTATTTATCTGTCTAAATATTCCCATCCAGAGCGATGGCTGGGTGCTGGCTGAGATGGAAATCGAGAGGAAATTGCTCGGCTCCCCTTGTGCCCATCTGACAGCACAAGTTCAGCTCCGAGCTGTGGCAGGGGTACCTTAAAGAAAGTGAATTTCCATCTAGAAGAAGATTAAAATGAGCTTGAGGAAAAGTCTGATGTTTGAAATATAAAATGACATAGGATTTAGAGGCTGCAATAACTTCAAAATATATCGAAGGACAGGCTGAGAGAGTTAGGGGGGTTCAGCCTGGAGAAGAGAAGGCTCCGGGGAGACCTTCCAGCCCCTCAAGGGGCTCCAGGAAAGCTGGGGAGGGACTCTGGGTCAGGGAGGGGAGCCACAGGAGGAGGGGGAAGGGTTT
>JAOXNO010000004.1:34105797-34123164 GCA_028565335.1 Limnodromus scolopaceus
CCCATGTTCCAGCTTGTGCCCGTTGCCCCTTGTCCTGTCACTGGGAACCACTGAAAAGAGTCCGGCTCCATCCTCCTGAAGGACCTTTAGATACTTGTAAGCATTAATAAGGTCTCCCCTCAGCCTTCTCTTCTCAGCCTTTCAGATGCAGAAAAATGATTTTCCAAGCACCCGGTTTCTAGCTTAGGGACTCCCACTGCAGTTCATAAAATACAACTTTCCCAACCATAGAACACCTTCAGAATGCAGCACTTTCACGTTCTAAGAGGATCCACCAACGGGGCTCGTTTGATGTTGAAGAGCATTTCTCTCAGCGCTGAGTGTCTGGTTACAAGACACTGCCGAGTATCATCAAAAATAAAAGATAATAAAAGGCATAACCAATTTGCAATCTCTGCCGAGGATCTGTGTTTATGAAAACTTCCACGTGGTTTACAATCTTTTTCTTTTTTTTTCAGTAACGTTTATCAGAAAAGCACTACTGAGGACATGATTTGTGGCATTCCCTTCCTCTGAGCACTTGAGGCATCTCAATTTCTCAATGAGCGGCTGCAGCCAGACCCGGGGCAGACTGTCTGCCAGCAAGGAAAAAGAAGCTGTTTTAATCACGATCGATTAAGGGGATTTTTGTGAAAGCTTCCTGTTGCAATCTAACCCGTTCCCGCGCTGCCCCACCACCCCTTTTCAGTTGGTGTGTTGTGGTTTGCCCATCAGTCCATAAATGTAAGCGTCTGCCACGGCCCCGCTCTGCTCGATCAATCAGTACCTAGCAACCAGCCACGGACCTTCTCGTAAAAAAAAAAAAAAAGCCTTAAAATGAATAAATTGCATGGTTTTAATTTAAATGAATGTAGGAAAAAGAACGGCTGTATTCAGGGAAGAGAAGAGAGAACGCGTTAGGACTTTCCTGAAAGTCATCTCTAAATGTTTAATCAACCCTTCCCAGCCTGTCGCTCTTCAAGACCCAAGTTTATAGAACAACACTGCAGACCAGGCAAAGAAACAGGAAAGAGACACCTGAATCGTCAGGGGGGGTGACACCGACTGTGACCTTCTGTTGATGTCAAGGGTCTAAGGAGGCTGCTAATGAGTCTACCCCTTCCACTGGTGGGCTGGCTGCGCCTCAGGCAACACAGCCAGGGCTCAGCAAACAGAGAAACCTATCGAATTTCTGTTTCCTATCAACATTTTAGTTATGTCTACATCACTAAAGTTACATGAAATACAATGTTTATATTTAGTTGTTCAAGTTATAGCATTATAAAGGGTAAACAATATTTGCTCATTTTCTATTTCTGATTTTTCCAGAGAAAACGGCTGCTTAAATGACTTTTACAGCTGCTGAGACCATAACAAAATGAAGAAAAAGTGATAAAGTAGTCAGCATCCCTTTAGCTTGGTCTTTCATTTATATGTATAAATAGGAAGCTCATGAATAATGTAGACCCAGAAATCTGCTAGCATTTTTGCTGTTCAGAAACATATGATTAGCATTGCTCTGACTCCCAATAATTATATTCTTGTTCTCAGAGGTCATTCTTTAAATCTGCACAACTGTCGCTATATTTCTAGGAGCAAATAAGGAAAAATATACATTAGAGATGCAACACAACGCATGCCATGGCGCTACCTCCCTCCTGTGTGTATAGCCGTACGCTTACGACTCCTGACACTTTTTAAACAAATGCTTCTGCTCGTGACAACAGGCAGGTTTGTTAATTTTGTCCCACTTCTGAAGGTGCACAGCTCCCATCAGAATAGCCTGGACGCAGGAGGATCTTCTGGGAGACCCCTCCTCTCCTGCCCAGCCCAGCTGAAGGCTCTGCCAGCGAGTTCCTCCTGCTCAAGGCTGGAGTCCCTCCCCAAGCCATGCTCCAGTTTCTCTTGGGAAGACCAAGTGACACATAAAAATGCTCCTGCTTGCTGCCTGACCCCACTCTACCTGGCCGTTCAAGGGGTAAGCTTGTTTTTTCTGCCATGCCATGGACGTTATATGCAATCCACAGGAGAGACAGCTGACCTCAATAGTGAAGACCTTTGGTCAACATGCCCGGCAGCATCTGCTCCAACACAGGCAAGTTTGATTAGGACTGTAAGAAAGATCCATGGGCTAGAAACACTGCAAACTGTTCTGCTCTGGAACCAGCAAGAATAATTATATTTTTTCCCTAGTTTTTTCCATGGGATATTTTGCCACTCCAAATGACATGATAAAACTGTGGGTTTTTTTATAAAGCTCTGCACATGCAGAAATGCCAGTCGCAGGGCTCTGCTGCAATCAGAGTTACCTCTCAGCCATAAACCTGCTGAAATTGCACCGTGTGCTTGTGCTTTGGCCGACATGAATAGTTGATTTCCCTGGAGCAGAGCACGGTTTCCGAATAACCATTAACCTGGGGCCAGACAGGGAGTCCACCTGGAAGGATGCAAGTCCTGGTAGACAACACAGAGAATCACATGGGGTTGGAAGGGGCCTCTGGAGATCATCTAGTCCAACCCACCTGCCAAAGCAGGTCCAACCAGAGGAGGTTGCAAAGGAACGTGTCCAGGCGGGTTTTGAATGTCTCCAGAGAAGGAGGCTCCACCACCTCTCTGGGCAGCCTCTTCCTGGGCTCTGCCACCCTCACAGAAAAGAAGTTCTTCCTCATGTTTAGGTGGAACTTCTTGTATTCAAGTTTGTGCCTGTTGCCTCTTGTCCTGTCCCTGGGCACCACTGAAAAAAGGCTGGCCCCATCCTCTTGACACCCTCCCTTTAAGTATTTATAAGCATTGACCAGATCCCCCCTCAGTCTTCTCTTCTCCACACTAAAAAGGCCCAAGTCCCTCAGCCTCTCCTCGTAAGGGAGATGCCTTATGTGGCTAGAAACAGCCACGTTTCTGCCCCTTCTCCTCCCACCGACTCCTAGCAGGGACTTGGGGCCAGGACCCCCACATCCCATGGGGCTGCCTTGGGCTGAGGAAAAGTCCTGAGAGCGCAGGCGACTGAGTGACTCCTCGTCTCCATGATCAGAAAACAGGGGAATCTGCCCGAGTTACAATGGAGCAACAACTTCGACTCAGGGTTGACTGGGAAGAGTTTGTACTAATTTTCTGGTACCCGACCAAGTTGCTAACGTTTGTGGTCAATATCCCATGCAGTTGGGGTCCATCACCCCCTTGGAGATGCTCCTCCTGACCAGCAGGAGCTGGTTCCTGCCCACACCACCTCCTGGTTGCCTTCCTCTAAGGCTTCCCAGGTGAAAGTCTTATCCTGCTGCTTCCAGCCCTGAAAATACAAGCACAGGCAACTCTTCCCACAATAAAAGTCTCATTTTTATTTTGATGAAGTTCTTGCCTGATCTAGGCACTACTGCTGTGTTTAGAGGGAGCACCCCCACCTCTGCAGTCCTCGTACGTATACAACACATACCCAGAACTGCTGATATTTGCTTTCACTGGCACAGCAATTTGTGAATAAGTTATTTAATAATTACTGCGTAATTATAGTTCTGCTGATCCCTGATGAACTGAAATCCACAGACAATGCCTATCAAATGAATCATTACGAATCTCTATAAATTACACGGTGAAATGTGCCAATGTCATGATGAAATTCATAAAACGTCTACAATTTCTGTAAAAGGGGACTTAATTAAGCCAGAGTTATGGCTGCACGTCTCCATCCAGAGTTTAAGGAGCAAATTATAAGATATGACTTCGAACTTTCCAGGAGAAATAAAGAGCCACATAATGCTATAAGTCAGAGAAAAAAAAAAAAAAAAGGAATACAACAATGAACATTAATGTAGATTATTCCAGTTACAAATGAGTCATAGAGACGTACAACTGGTTTTCATTTGGTAGAGATGTATGTTAGAAAACAGGTAGGACATGAGACAAACCCTGCCTGGCCGATCTATGGAACACGTCATCGTGCAAACACTCTGAGAAAGGAAATGCACTTATTGCCTGGGGAGCTGTGAAAAGCTGAGGTCAATGAGCAGAAGCTGCTGCAAACAGCCTGCACAGAACAGGGGCTCCAGCCACACACATCGCAGGGTTAAAATAAACAACAAAGTGTGCCTCTCGGAGGATTCACTTTTCACCTCCCGCAAGGGACGTAGATAGATCAGACTGTGATGGCTGCTGTCAGACCCAACAACTGTTCCCAGGTCCAGGCAGTAAAATTTAAAATATTAGATTACCTATTATTTACATGTTGGGATCCTGCCTCAGGATTACACCCAAAGGGAGGACGGTTCCCTGCCAGGGTCGGAGCCCGGCTGGCTTCGCTGCTGATGCTGAGTCAGCAGAAACTCGTTAAGGCAAGCGTCACGCTACAGCTTAGACTCGTTGCACAGATGAACTACTGTTAGCATATTATAAGCATAATATTAGCATGCAGGAACTGAACACATTATTTCTGGAGATAAAAATACCTTCTCCACTCTTAGGGATACCAAATCCACTAAAACCTGGCTGAGATAACCCTGGGCTGGCCCCCGCTCCGCTCCCAGCCCTGAGGGTGCCTACACCCACCCTCACTGCATCGTCCTTTCGCTGCTTTAATTACACACGGGACAAACTGGCTACTTCTAACATATTGAACGTGAAATAAATCTTCATCTGCAAAAAGAAACAGGATCTCTTCAATGCAGAACAATAAAAAAAACCTTAAAGAAACCTAGATGTGTGAATAGCGAGGAAGAGGGGATGAGGTAGGATTAGACCCAGGCCAATTGTTTTCATTAATGCCAACCACATACCCCACTCATTAAACAGGGTGATAAAATGAAACCAGCACTAAATTCCTCTGTGAAATTGGGTTTTCCTTCTCTTTGCAGCAAGACGTTCATTGGAACAGCAGAAAGGGAATTGTACACAAGAGCCACATCTTCTTTTTTGACTTTTTTTTCTTTTTGGTGTGGAGCAGACCTGAGGCTTTGGGTTCATTCCTTTAACGCTGAAGACAAATCCCATTGATAAACTCGCTAAACTTCATGGTGGAAATCATTTTGGTTGCTTGCCCCATTGTCCTCTATTGAAGAATGCTGCAGAACCCAGCTGGAAATTAGAAATCCTCCTCTCCCAGCTGGGATTTATGTATGACAAATCCCCATCCATGCACTTTGGGACCGGCTTCATTCCTTCGCCTATGCAGTGATTTTCCCAAGCGGTGTTTTATTGCGCTGATTTAGGAATAGAAAGAGCCCACGCCCAGCCTTCACCTTGCGCCATTGTGCAAATGTTTTTTCAAGGGCAATTTCCTTCCACCCTGGTGTCCTCCTGTGCAGCCCCGCGGCCAGGCGCCAGCCCCAAAACCCTGGGCAAACTGTGCAAAAATTAAGAGTCATTAGCAGTTCCATAATGAGCTCTGAGCATTGCCCCCTTCCTGCTCTGGCTGGTGTCGGACCAAGGACACGAGGTCGGACACACCATGTTCCTCCTCGCTCCCCTCCATCCACAATGAGTGTCGAGAAAGTATTTCTATGTCCAAAAAAAGTCCCATGCAAAAAAAAATTCATACAAATTGTGGAGCTATGGCTTCAGCCACTGGTCTGGGAATTTTATTTAAAGTAATGCAAGTTTTCAAGGTATTTTTGATCACAGCTATTGCCAAAGACCACAAAGAGCTGAACTACCTCTTCTCGCTCGCGTTGACACTTGCGTGTCCTGGACAGGATGATCTGCTCAGGTCGCACACCGAGCGGCGGAACAGTATTTACAGAGCCCGGGAGCGGATTAAGTGGCTGCTGGTTGGGAGTAGATGCTGAAAGGTCAAGAATAAGCCTTTCATTTGCAAACAAAAACCAGACGGGCCGCGGGATTTCTTCAGTAGGAGAAACTACGTGTCAGATGGGTGACATGCTGGAATTCAGACAGGACAACGACAAGCCTTGCAGGGAAACTTTAATCCTTTTTTTCACATTGCATCCTAATTCAGAAATCTGCATTCAGGGAGAGCATTTTGCTATTTTGAAAGAAGTGCTTCTTTTTCTGCTTCAAAATGTCAACCACTTAGCCATTAATTAAAAGTACTATTTTAAACCGGAAATACCTTATAGAATTGTCTAGGTCGGAAGGGACCTTTAAGATCATCTAGTCCAACCATCAACCTAACTCTGATAAAAAAACAAAAGAAAACCATACAACCCCCCCACCCGTTACTAAACTATGTCTCTAAGCACTATGTCAACCCATCCTTTGAAAACCTCAAAAGATATTGATATATATTATACAATATATTGCTCTGATAATAGCAGGAATCTGTTTTTTTTAAACTCAACTCTAGGCTAAGAAGAAATGTGAGGAAGATGAACTGCACAGAACCACCTTTAGCTGTAAAATCTTGCTTTATAACATGAAAATCTGTATTGATTTAGATAAGACATTGTTGGATCCTTAGTCCAAAGTTTGTTTCTCCAGCCTGATGGACATTTTTTTATACGCTTGCCGCGCTGTGGAAAGCTCAGCCATAGCGTTAGCAAAGAAAAGGGGCTGCGTCCAGATGTACCTTTTATTGGCTAAATAAATAAAAGCTGTACATCCTGGCTCTGTTGTGGTGTCCCTTAGTTTATAGTGTGGTTACTTCATGAGATTTGTTGCTTTCTCCCTCACATCCCCAGTAATTTGAAATGAAATGTTTTCTTCTTTCTTTCAGAACAGTATTTTAACTGAGTTAATAATCAGAGGTCAAATGATCAAGTTCTCAGATTTGTGTTTTATCTTTAAATAAAATCCATGAGGTCTAAATATTGCTTAGTTAAGAATCTAAATATCTTTTTACTGGCCAAGGTCTGTAACAGTAACAGCACCTTACTGCACAGCAAAATTCAGATTACTGTTGTCAATGCTTCAGAGCAGAAAATCTTAAAGTCAAGGAATCAGCTTTGTTACTTGTGATAATATGTTTGTAAAAAAAGTACATTTCTGAAAAATTCATCATCAGTCTTTTCCCTGAAGTATTCCTAATATAGCAAACAATATCTAAGCATCTGCTGCTAACGTTTTTCACCTGAGGTTTGGAAAAGCCCTGAGAAGAGTAAGTTTTTATACTCAATTTATTATTTAAAATTCAGTCAAAATCTCAACATACAAACTTGTAGGTGGATTTTAGAATAACATTAATTGAGTTTCACAATCCTGTGCTGACACAGTTGCGTTTCAAGCAACTGCTTTTGTTAAATAACCTAGAATTTATTTGGTCAATTATCTCAGTCATGGTATTTTCCAACCTGTCAGAGTATTCGCTTAAATTTCAAAGTCTTGAGTTTCAAATCTATTCTAAGATTTTTACGAAAATTCTTGATATCCTTGATCAATGGCTTTGATCTCAACAACTTGTTATGAAAATATGTTCTGCGCTTAATAATGTTTTAATGAAGAAGTGCTTTGCATTAAGTTTAAAATTTGCTACCGATCAGTGTAAGTGAAAGCTCTCTGAGGCTTGTTTTATGAGAAAACTTCCTAATACACCTCCTCCAGACCAGGCAATATTTCAGTAAGACCCTTTTCCTTTAGGAGATAGACAGTAATCAGCTTTAATCTCTTGACATGGGAATTTTCTCATCCTTTGTTTCCTCTCACCCCTTTATGAACCTCCCCCTCCTTGCTGCAAAATTTTGGAGGCCAAGGCTGAAGTCTGTGTTCTGGACTGAGTTGTAAAATACATTTATATTATTACATTGTAGAAATTCTAGTTCTCATCCCATTTGCTACACGTGGTATTCTTTGGATTTTCAATTTTCCTAAAAAGTTAATTTACTTCAAGGTTTTCTGCCCTTTGGAAAAGAAACACACGTTCAAGAAGAGCTCTGACCCATGGTGCTCCTCGCCCTCATGAGGGCACGAGCAGCCACTGCCTTCAGCAGGATGCTGTAAATACGTTCCACAGATGACCTTGAATGCTTTAATCATCATAATTAACTGATACCTAAGATGAACATTTAGACATGCTTCTAGATGTGCTTCAACCTCTCTGATTTATCCAGTTCAGGAAGAAAATGTGTCTAAACATCATTAGCTATGGTTATAATTGCACAATTTGAGAATATAAACACAAATGCAACAAAGCATAACACAGAGGCAGCTTCAGTAAGGATCCATAGCAAAAATCACTGGAGTTTTTTGTTTTGTTGTGTTCCCCCTCCCCCCCAACCACAGATACACTCTCAGGACTTTAAAATTTCTTCTAAATGTCAAGGAGAAACACGTTATTGGCCTTGCTCAGATGAGTTATTGCTACCTCGTCCCATCTCAGTCCCTTATTGTCATATAATTCAGAATAAAGCTCAAGCTGGAGAATGGATTTAGAGAAAATGTCTCCTTAACTCTCAGTAATTGTTACCTGGAGCAGCAGTTGACACCCATATGGAAGGATCTCAAACCCAACAGCTAACAAAATTATTACGACTTACATAAATGGAGGATTTGGCCCTTTATCTTATTCTGTATGAATACATGAATTTAAGGTGCTGAGTTTTTAACTCTGCTGGGCTCCTTGTCTCAGCAATATCTTATGAAATTAGTCCCCCAGGTGTACTTATGATGTAAAGAAAACTCTGCTTTAGTTGTGGGCTGTTCAGTCACGTTATTCATCTCCATTTCACCCTCTGTGAGGACAGGGCGAGAAGAAAGGTTCTTACCTTGCCTGTGAATCCCATTGGGGATGATTAGAAGTTTTCAGAGAGTTGTTTTCCATTGGGAACATGATCCCCCAAAATGCCCTGGATCAATACACCTTGATCTTTGAGAAAGGTCCCCGAGGAAACAGCTCCCAGATTTATAACCCTGCTGCTCTAATTCCCCGAATTTCAATGAGCTCACTAGGAGCTGGCTGTCCATCCCAGTATCCATCCCCAGGACAGGTCCTTTTCATGATGGATCACCTCTCCTGCAGCAGACAGTCCTATTAGGCCAACTTGGACATGGTAAGCGAAACTGAGGACTCAGACCAGAAGATCCACCAGTGAAGACAGAGCTCACACAGAAGGAAAAAAAAAGAAGCGAAATCACCTTCCGTCAGTAACAGAAGAGCTACACCACAGACGTCATGAGCTTCCACATGGGACAATGCATCACACAAGGGTTTGGTTTGGCTTTTATAAAGGGTCTACCACAAAACCCTACAGGTGTGGACCTGGATGTCCCTTGCAGCAGGTCAGAAGCCATAACAACACATTACGGCTCAGATGCGTGACAACCCCTTTACAAATGACTCAGAAGTTCCCAGAATGGATTTCAAATCTGCTCGTACTCCATCACCCCTCGTGGGACACGGAGGAAGAGACTTGCCCTGCACACTCAGCAGGAGCTGGATGAGCAGACCCGGTCAATGGCTTCACCCTCGGGGAGAGGACTCGATGCCTCCAGAGAAAAATTCAGTCCATGGCACCAGTTCTCTGCACAGTGATGTCTACAAGAAACTTTGGGCTTGTTCCAAACCTTATTAAATCAATAAATGTCTTTTGGCTGACTGCAGCAGCCTTTGAGTAGGCTCCTAATGAGTACAGGAACCTTCATTTAAATTTTTATATGTATATAGATATATCTATATAACTTTTTTTGTGGGTTTTTTTGGTGCAGACCAGCCCTCCCAGCTGAGACATAACACAGAACTATGCAAATTTAAGTTTGCTTTTCCTTTGCAGACTGGTATTTGAGAGATAAAATAGTAAAATATTTCTTAGGTAATTGGACAACTGCAGAAACTGTGGACACGAAGGGAATTTCCCCGGAGAGTAAATTTCTTCCTAGAAATGTCAAAATTGGTAGGCTAGGCAAAGATATCAAGCTAAACCTTAGCAGAAACCTGTCACATATCCAAATACACTAAAATACGATTCCTCAGTCAATAAAATGAAACTGCTGAGCTTAACGATGACACCAAACTATATGAACAGAAGACAACCCAAGCAGTCTTAGCAGGAGAACTAAAAGCTATGCAAATTACTGATAAGAAGGGCCACCTGCAGCAACGCCAGCCTTGCAGGGCCCACAGGGAACCCGGGTAATATGGGAAAACTCTGGAGGGAGGTTGGGATGTCAGTGCCAGGGAGAGGGGAGCACGGCCAGTGACGCAGCCCAACCTCATCTGCATGAGGAGAATTTAAAAAATAAAAAAATCAGGAAAATATTAAAGAAAAAAGAAAATAAGTCTTGCTAAAGCATGCATAAGTGCATACAGAAACCTTTAAGGTTTAGGAAGAGTCACTCCAGGAATATGACTTCAGCCCAGCCACCAGCCAACCTTAAATCATAGTTGCAGAGAAGGAAGGGTACCTGTCCCAGCAGCAACTCTGCTCGGCCACCCCATCCCCATTATTATTGATGATGGTGGTGCAAAAACATGTGTTTAATGGTACATGAAGTTACTAATTTTGGATCATTCCCTGGCTTTTTTTCAGGAGAGGCTTTTATGGACTCTTAGCCAATTATTTTGCCCTGGCACTGCCCTTGCCTCCCTCTGCCCAAGATCTCATCTCTTCTTACCCCTGAGAAACCCTACTCCCTTCTCCTTCCCACAGTGACTATAACGGGTGGGAACAGGCTTCAGCTGCAGTAAGAAAAGGTCTGTTTTAAACAAGAAGGACGAGTTGCTGATGCAGGAAAGAAGCTCGGCTACAACCTGACCATGATGGGTCACCATGGATGGAGGGAGCAGGTCCAACAGCTTCCAGGAACAACGGCTGCCATCGTGAACCTGCTCTCGGTCAGGTGACTGAGGTCATCTCTCACATCCCCTTAAGCCCTGATTTTCCTTTTTTTTTTTCATGACTTGGCACAGCAGGAAATGACCATGGAAAATGGTCCTGTCCCCTGATTTAGAGGACATGTCACAGCAAGGCCATTGCACCACTCTGCAGACACCCTCAATACCTCCAGGTCTTTGTAGGTCTTCCAACACTACACCAACTATACATAGTGCCACTGAGAAACATGCATATCATTACGTTATGTGCAATTTACAAGGAGTTAATTTAAATTTTTGGAAGAATATTAATTCTTTTTTTCATTTTGTACACAAAACCCAATGTATTAAAACTATTAATACAGCAGTTTAATTAGGAATCCTCATGTAGGAACCAGGACACAATGCAATCAACACACATAAATTGAGGGCACGGTCTGGCGCTTCCTGGCATGTAGGAATGTCTGAGAGGAGATTATAAGCGTGTTGCACTAACCATGAGTTCACAGTTGGATGCTTATTCAATAAAGTGGTTCTGTTTAGCTGCAGCAATTAAATTAGCACAGAACATACCACCACAGCTCTCACACACCTTGCTAGGGCTCCTTTCCCTTCCAAGTGTCACTTACTGACCTCTTCTGCAGCTCCTCACCATTGTTTAGGTCCTTGAATAATTACTAAGAAATCTAAGATTTCTGTGTAAACCTGAACATCAGTAACACCTGTGGATCGTATAACCAGCAACTCAAAGGACACAATTTCTTTGGCAGCTCTTAGCAACGGGTGTGGATGCTCCCTCTGTATTGCAAGTTTTCTTGAGAAAGGTACCACTTACCAGACATGTTATTCATAGCATTCCTAAAAATCCTAGGGGATGTATAAGAGGTGCTCTTCAGAAAATGAAAACAATTCCTTTACTTAAGAATAAACACACACATATCTACTAGAGAAGCAATGATTGTTTTCATCTTCTGCGAGGTGAAAGCTTATGTGAATCCAGACTTTTGTGGGTATCTTCAGGGGACACACCGAGATGACACGCATGGCAGTGAATTTAATGCCTCTATGAACAGTCTCTTAAGTAGAGTTGTTGTTTCTAAAGATGTACAGATTAAATCTACATGCAGAGCAACAATCACTCGCGTTCCCGTCCTAATTTGACAAGTGCTCAGCCACAGAAGAGACAAGATGAGGATAGGCTTGCAGAGAGTGGGGTTGGGGTTGTACTCCTGACCCAACCAGGACACCAAACGATGCACCCTATGGCCTGACTCTCAGAGCCTGGATCTCCAGTGCCACAGGGCAGAGCTCAGTCCCATCCCTGGCCCAGGATCTGCAGCAGCTCGTCAAGGGCTTGTGGTGGCAACATCTCTCCCCACATTGGGGAGCAGGAGCCAAGCATTGGCTCCACCTTCCTCCTCATTGATGAAAGGCAGGAAAAACCTTCTGCCTCGACTCAGCTCTGATAAGAGAAAGTAAGAATTCCACCACTAAACGTGGCTTTTGGCCAGGAGACCTCCCTGTAAGGCTGGTGCTGCTTTAGCAGCAATAGAGACCATCTCAGTTTTGGCTGCTTGAGAAAAACAGCGGAATAAACTGACCTTGCTGCCAACGGTTAATGATAACTCCCTCCCCTCGCAATGGCCTTGCAAATTTGCTTGTAGGAAAAATGCCTTTTGTCTTGAATTAAGATTGCAGTAATTGAAAAAAACAAAATCTGCTTAATTAAAAAGGGCTATTCCATTCCCTGTTGGCTCCTCACCCCTGGAGATGGAACCTCTCACCCTGGGCACACACTATAACGCCCCATCTCCTGGGTTTCATGAATCAGCAAATCCATGCTGTATTTACAGGAAAGGGCTACATTATTCTTCTTCTTAAGTACCAGAAATCCTGGGAAAAGTCAGCGTAGGCAGTGCTAAACATCTGATCAACTGGGCCCGTAGATGGCAGGATGGGACTGTCCAACAAACACTCCTCCTGCGGCTGCTCTGGGAGGATCATGTGCTTCATACCCACAAAAAACAACACATTTGGATGATACAGAGGACTTAGCCATGAATAATTAGCAAATTGCCATTCATTATTAATTTATTGGAACCACTGCTTCTCTGTATTTTTCCCGCAAGGCTCAGTCTTTCTATTTTACAGCTGCTGAATTTATTATTAATAACTAGATCTTAGGCATGGCCAACAAGTCTTCACTTAGGGATATGATAAATTTGTTACGGGATCTGGGATGTTCGTAACTCCCCAGACGTGAGGTTCTCCTGCAAACTGACCTGGGCTATCTGTCCCCAGGAGGGAGGTGGCTGTGGGTGACCTTCTGCTGGGCTCACAGCAGCAGTGGGGTTGTCCTCTGGCCAGGGGAGAGCAGCCATACCCCAGACAAGTCCTTCTTCTACCCCATCGACCCCACAGGCACCATCAGGTACAGTTCCATTAATCTATCGTCTCCTTCACTCAGTCCATGTCGCAGCCACACAAAACTCAGCTTTTACCTCTTCCTGACATCCCTTTACCCGCTTTATGAATTTCTATTAGCTCAAGGTTGCTTTTATGGATCACAGAAAGCCAGAGCCCTCCTGGTCATAGAAGAAATAATCCTTTTTCTGGTGTCCTTGAGTTTTACATCTGCCTAGGATGCAGACACCAGTAACGGTGAATAAGCTTAGCTCTGCCCCCGAAAGCTCCCAGCCGTGCACAGCTATGATGGCATTTGTATATCATACAGAGATGTGCAAAGAAAGAAAATACAGATTTTCTAACTCTGCTATACATATTTTTCTTAAAAAAATACCCCAAACCAACAGCCCAAGAGCAGACAGAAACAGCCAATTAGCAATTACTTAGTGATACTGGGCGAGGTGCCTGTACCTGACAGCAGAGGTGCTGAGGCTCTGAAGCTCTCCTGTGGTACCTGCATGTTGTGGCAGCATTTTGATACCAGCCCCCCCCCCCATGTCTTTGGGCACCCATTTGTGGCTTCCCAGGGGAGCACGGGGGGGTCCCAAAATGGGGGCCATTACCGGCAGCTGCATTAACAATGCTATTCCACCCGCGCTGCATCCCAGGCTGTATTCCACCAGTGCGATTAACAGTTCAAAATACACGCTGAAATAAGGTGTCAACACCTAATTTTTAACATTTGTCAAGTAACACAATGATCAAATTATACCTAACCCTGTATTGGACAAATCAAGTGTTGCAACCAACAACTGCCTGCTGACACTTCCCCCACACGTACCTGAACAAGCGCATATGTTCAGCTGTCATTGCCAAAAAATAAAATGTAAATAGCTTTTCACAAGAGAAAATTGTGTCTGAAGGATCAAGGAGTCAATACTTAATAAGTTGCTTCCCTGTGATTTTTCTTATTTTATTTTTTAAAGTGATACTCTTTCTAGATAACATTATTGCAAACTACGAGCAAGGAAAAAACTCTACCAAATAATCTTCATTCCCAACTGAAATCTAGATCACCACCTTTTGGAAACCTCTCCTTGTTTTGACTAGATTGAAAAAAAAAAACCATAGTATAAAATAAGACACTTCTTGGTCTTTCAGTCAAACCTCTGAGCTAACACCACCCCCGTATTTCGTTCTGTGAGGTCAGGATCAGACCCAGATTCCAGTATTTTCTCTCAGACTGCTCTGCTTCACACTTCCCATCTCTTCCATGATGGAGAACATCTATTTTTAAGATCTGTAAGTACTTGGTACTTATTTGACGTTTTCCACCCCTGCATCTCCAAGTGCTTCTCAATGGTGGCTACATGGTACCTCAACAATTTAAAGCTGATAAAATCCTGGCAGGAACTGAGAGACAGATTCAGCTCCACTATGTTCAAAATTAAACCAAACCTTCATTTTACCTTCTCTGAATTGCAAATACACCAAATACTATCTGCTTCTGGAATAATATTCCTTTGTTTTCACTCCTTGCATTTTCTGTTTAAAATAAATCTAACGCTGTTTCCACTTCATTACTGATTTCTCAAATATTAAATAAAACGGCAGCAGAGGCTTCACGCTATTTTCTGCTTATTATGTCTCTTCTGCAGTAATTTAGAATACCCTGGCAATACATATCATACAGTAAGTATATTCAGAAGGAAGTTTCATGGCATTGAGGCAACAACCTTAGAATTTAAGCAGCTGAAAAATCTACATTTCCACTCAAAAAGGAATATTTTTATGAAAAGAAAAGCGTGTAGGATGAATTCTAAGTTTTGTCTTTCACTTTTATCACTATTAAAACAGATTAACATCGAAGTTCAACTACAAACATCTCCGGGTGCCAGTAGCAGATGGCTGGATATTCAACAAATGCAAAATACTACAAATGCACAGACAGAAATATCTTTCAAGCAGGACACTTGAGGCCCATTTTAGGTAACCTTCATGCTAAGAATCTCAGTGCTTTGCTTTACTTTGCCTGTTACAATGCTTATCGTCTTTCCCAGAAGATTTAACTTCAGGTCCTCACGACTTCTCTGTGCCAGAGGCCAAGGACAGACAGACCGACCCGGGAGCAGGGCTCCGACAGACCCTGGTTGTCCATCTCAACATGCTCCTTGTTTTTAACTTTATTTACAGCAGTGCCTTCGCGATCCGTTATTGCTGTTCTGAGCAGAAAGGCTTTGTCATGCTAATTCTGTTTCTATACCATGACGGCGGGTTGGGTTTAGTTGTGGGTTGGTTTTTTTTGTAGATTCATAACTCATTGATACCCCCAAAATGCGGCATCACTTTCGGAACAGAAACCCTTCTGCAGCACGGAATAAACAATGAGGTGTGTTATTTCCCAGTACTAAGGAACACAACGGTATTTATACGCCTTGTGAAGAAACCAAAGGGGAGAAAGCAAACTATTTTGGGGGTTTTTTTTGGCTTTTGAATCCATGTATGTGGAAACAACCAACCGTGAACATTCTCCACGTGTCCCCATTACTTACGGTTGAGAGGCAGGCTGGCATTGGTCGTCCCTAGCTTGTTGGCAGCGACACATGTATAGTTGCCAAAGTGCTCTTCTGTCACATTGGTAACAGTAAGAAGTGATCTTGTACTATAATTTTTAATAGTAATTCCTTGTTGGCCATTGATCAGTCTAGAAAGCAAAAAGAAAATGTCTGTAACTCATATACCCTAAGCAATAAATTTCTTTTTTTATTTTTCTTTTATTTTTTCTTTTATTTTTTTTACAGACATAACTGGTAGCACAGGAAGCCAATGTAGCCTGTCGAGCAAAATTATCATAGTGGCTGATTGGTGAGGCCATGGGCAACACCAGAGCTGTGGGGTGCCAAGGGGAACAGTTTCTGCCTGTGTGAACTACAGCTGAGAGAAAATACAGTCGGACACCCACAGCCCTCCCTGCCTGGCCACAAGGCAGGATATAGACTCTCAGAGGGAGAGATTAGGTTTTAAATTGGGCAAACATAACTAAAAAATTAAATACCCTGTATTTGGGGCAGAAAATTGTTATGGTCAATCTTTCAGAGAGTGTTTTTTCAGCCTCTGGAGGCACCTTCTGTCCTTACACACCTCCAGCTGGGGGCAGGTGAGGATTTGGGCAGCCAGAAATGTGACTATGTAGGATTGTGACCAATGTTTATTTCACAGGCCTCCACAGCAGCTAATTAGACTCCCGATTAGGAAAGATGTGCTCCAGCAGCCCTGCATCCCAAGACAGCAACCCGAAGAGAAACTAGGTACGGGATAGAGCCAAACCAGGGCTCTTTTCACTCATTTTGGTTCCCCTGGGTTTGAGCTTCCCACCCCAAATCCCATAGGAACCATGTGGGTCTGATGGTGCTTCCAAAATGACGCCAGGAACACGAGGTAACCCATGTGGAGGTAACCCACGTCTGATGGAACAGCGAGATGAGAAGGGTAACCGCGTTACTAACATACTAGCTACAGCTGATTACTCTTAATTCCTTACATTTCACATAAAGAGCAGAGCTCTGCATTAAGTATACAATTTCTGCTTGATATATTGAAAGATATAATCGTATATCCTGGGGATGAATGCAATCTTTTAGCATTCTGTCTAAAAGCGTTTCAAGTCTGTCATTAATTGCACTTCTGCATATTATGGATAGAACACTTCTCGTCGTTCCTTGAGTGCCTCTGTTCCTGTTCAATCACTACACGCTGCTGCACATCCAGGGGGGTTCTCTTCCCTGCTCAGCTCGTGCTCTCAGAGGAGTCACTGCCGAGGACTTTGGTCTGCTCCACAGAGCCCACCGGTGGGCAGAGGACAGAGCACAGCCCATGGACACACGTGGGTTTGCAAGAAATGTGAAGAATAGAATCGAAATGCGAAGAATATAATTGAAATGCCTGGTCTGAACTCATGAAGTTCAATGAGGTGGTCTAGTGCAAGGTTCTGCACCTGGGTTGGGGCAATCCCAAGCACGTATCCAGGCTGGGAAGAGAAGAGATTGAGAACAGCTGTGAGAAGGACTTGGGGGTGTTGGTGGATGAGAAGCTCCACACGCCCCAGCAATGTGGGTTGGCAGCCCAGAGACCCCCCTGCACCCTGGGCTGCTTCCCCAGCAGCAGGGCCGGGGGGGGGATTCTGCCCCTCTGCTCCGCTCTGGGGAGACACCCCCGCAGTGCTGCCTCCAGCTCTGGGGCCACCAACATCAGAAGGACATGGAGCTGTTGGAGCGGGGCCAGAGGAGGCCCCG
>JAOXNO010000004.1:34123502-34134769 GCA_028565335.1 Limnodromus scolopaceus
GCAACCTGGTGTGGTGGGAGGTGTCCCTGCCCAGGGCAGGGGGTTGGAACTCGATGATCTTTAAGGTCCCTTCCAACCCAAACTATTCCATGATTCTATTGATTTTTTTGTCCAGAAAACAATGGGTGTTGGGGTTTCTGCCATCCCCATGCCCCTGCCAGCGCAGCAGCAGCAAAGAGACAGTGTCACCATCCCTCCACATCCCTTTTAGGAAGTGACTGACACTTGGGGGGGACTAGAACTGGAAGCGGAGTAAATGAAATCAATAAGCCACATAATTAACGGACCGAGGAGTCGGCGTTAGTTAGCATAAACTGAGCAGTTCTGAGGGTTTCCATTTGCAGTGGTAAGAACCAGATGCTTTTACTTTTGAATTAATTACTCCCGTGTGCTGCTCTGCCTGGCTTATTGACTGAGCACAGCCTGTATTACTGGTTTGGGTTTTACCAGGTTACTTCTTGGGCTGGAACAGTGTTTTAAGTTGTGTGCAGCCACCCTACACCTTCCTTCACCTTCCTGCTTCATGGCACCGGCTGCAAAGGGAAGTACGATCCCCTTTTTATTCCAGAGATGATGCCTACGCATCCAAGGAAGATCATGCATCGGTGCCACCCCCGCGGGGTGCCTACATGTGAGCTTTTATATAGAATTATAGAATCGTTAGAGTTGGAAGGGACCTTAAAGATCATCAAGTTCCAACCCCCCTGCCCTGGGCAGGGACACCTCCCACCACACCAGGTTGCTCAAAGCCACATCCAGCCTGGCCTTGAACACTCCTGCTATTAGAATACGTTAAGCCACTATAACAAGTTTTGTTATTTCAAATGTAGTCTTGTTTGCTTTGTCAAGGATGAGGGAATTAATATTTTCAGATAGGCAGCTTCTGGGCTTCATCCCTGTGGCTGTTTAATGTCTGGGATCTAATTTCTGTGTAACTCTATCACATCACATACTCGAGCAGCTGTGGGTTTCAGAAACTGGGAGTCAGCACAGTGGAGCCCTTCTCTCTGCAGGGAATCCTTACAGTTTTAGAAGCCACACACTTCTCGCAATTTTAAGATGCTTTTACCAACTTTTCCCCCAGATTTCTAGTCCCTTCCCAGCTCACCCCAGCTCAGGGGCTGCACAGCCTCCTGGCAGCTCCACAATTGACCCAAATCACCTTGAAGACCAGCAGATTTAACAGGGTGTCTTCTGATTTTACATTTAGTTTTTAATGGCTAGTTTATGGTGAGATGATCCCTGGAGCCTGGAAACTGTGGGTTTGGGTTTACATTGATCTAAGTAACAACAATACATTTTACAGTCCCAATAGGCTCGCTTCAGACACAGAACATGTACTTAGGGTTTCGGATCTAACTCCCACTCTTCGTTTATTCAACAATTGATCAATTTAGATCAAAAGATCTTAAAAAAAAAAGTGTCCCAATCCAAGACTAACTGAAGAAAATGGGGTTCTCTCTATTCTATTAGCAGGAAATACAGCAGGGTGTGCACTCCCAGTATAGAAAATTAGTCTTGTACTATATCTGCAAATTATCTGCAGGATAATGTACATGCTTCTCTGAACCACCTACGAAAGCTGATTCTTCTCAGTTTTGCCTTAAAACAACAACTGAGCTGTCCCAGGCTTGTTTGTGCTGGCTTTCCATCACCCAGACATAAAGAGGTAATACTGAAAAAAAAGAACCTCCACTTAAATGTTTTTTCCCCTCTTTCCCGCAAGTGGTGGAGGTTCAGAGATCCCCAGTACCTTTGTAGTCATATATGTCTAGCATATCTGCCAACAACAGTTTATCAAAAGAGGATGGACCATCAGATCTAGCACAATATTTGAGCAGCAGGACACAGTGGGACAGCACATTTCTTGCTGGTTATAGCAAGCCCCAGGTGACGCACCAACTGAAACAGAAAACAGAAGGCACAACTTTGGGGTCCAGAAATGCTCTTTCCCGCTGCTGCCGTGGCACTGAACGTGCTCATGAGGAAAGGAATCGGTCGACGTTATAAATAGAAAGGTGATTATCGCACTGGAAATGGCTAATTGAATCCACAGCGGTAAAACCCGCGCCGCAATACTTTCCACGTAAAATACATTTCTGCTGCAGCTCCCTCACGACAAGTGTACAATATATTATGTATCTTTGGAAATTGGATGCACATTAATTTCTCCTACAGAAGAAGAACATTCACTGTTGTATACAGAAAAGCCTAATTATATTGTTTTCAGGAATACTTTAGGATATGGCCAAAGTGCAATAGCTGTGACTGCTCTGAGGACTCAGGGAGATGAGCAGCTAATGCTCCTCAAGGGGAGCAGCTGGGCAGAGAGAAATGAGCTGACAGATGGCTTTCTGTGAAAAATGGTCATTAATATTCTCATGTCAGCTCCTAGGTTCTAATGGGATGTGTGAGCTGAGAAACCCAGCACTGGGAAGGCAGGAAATTCCAGAAGCTAGGAGGTGCCTATGGACAGTGGTTTACAAGGGACAGCATCCACTTACTTTTGTATTGACATGCAAGCTTCACAGAAACAAGCTCTTAGATAAGCTAAGAGCTGTAAAATAAAAATTTTCTATTAAAAAAAATATATATATTTGCTTGTTCAATGAGCTGCTTTTAAAATAAAGATGACCCTGCAGAGGTGGCTGTTATCATTAAATAGCGCTAACAACCTCAAAGTGAGGATGGTTGTCAACAACCCAAGGCACATGGACAGATTTTAGGTTTTGAGCAGAGCGCACCCCCTGAGCCTCTCTGGGATGCTGTGATATGCAGCAGCTCTACTCCAGCCTGTGGACAATAAACCTGCGGTCTAGATCCCTGATGGCACAGCTGGCTGAAAATTTGTAGACACTAAGCTTTGGTTGAAAGCCTTGTTCATGAACCAGCCTTCCCACGCCAACACCCTTAGCAAGAAAACCTATTAAGATGAATTTTTTTAAGAAAAAATAATTTCAGTAGACTTTTTCAGTGCATTTCTGGTTATTACGCTTAAAAGGCTGCAATTACTAAAGTAATTTTAAATGTTAGGCTCATTATTGCAATTATCACTATCATGGCCAGACCAATAACACCTCATTTTGGAGCACAGAAAACTACAACCCCAAGGAAAACCCAGAAACTCTCTCAAAAGCATCGCTCTTGGTAGCTGACACCTCCAAGCACCTGTTGTTCAAAGCTCAGGACACATTTCAGGAGAACCTGCTGGACTTGTACTGAACCTGCAACCTGGTGTGGTGGGAGGTGTCCCTGCCCAGGGCAGGGGGTTGGAACTCAATGATCTTTAAGGTCTCTTCCAACCCAAACCATTCCATAATTCTATGACTTGTCATCCCGGGGGTACAAGCCCAGCCCGGTGGGGTCCTCTCTCTTCCACCCATGGCATCCCCGGCAGCACGAGGGGGTCGGTGAGCGCCGGCTACTTACTTCCTCTCTCCTTTGTACCACTCAAAGACTGGGGCAGGAACTCCTGCACCTTCGCACCGAATCAGTCCGTTCCCTCCGAGCACCACACCGCTGGATTTAAGTTCCTGAATTGTGGGGGCAACTGAAAAAAAAGAATTGTAAAAAACGGACATTTGCATCTCGATACGCAGATTTGCTTAAACGCCGCTGTCTCTTCGGCGCGCTCTACGGTGCTCTCCGCCGGGCGCCTCTTTTCCAGCTCGGCTCACATTCAACCACGTTTCCTTCCAGCAGCGCAAAAATTATCCCACACAGCAGATTCTGATATATATTTTCTGTGTATCTGGTGTAAAAAAACACAACTGAGACAAGAAGAAATATCAATCCCATACTCAAAAAAAAGCTGTTTTTCCCAACTCACTCAAAATGAAGTATAACTATTTGTAAGCGTTAACGTCATACAAGAGTATTTAAACCCGAGAAACAGCAAAAAGCAGATGGAGCCCCAAGGGCGGTGGGGGCTGAGGGGTCTCGCTGGGCTCGGGGTCAGGGTCCAGAGCAAAGACAGGGCCAGCACCACTCGTCTTCTGCAAGCACCCCATAGACCACATGGGCTTAAGGGGCCCTCGAGACCTTGTTTTACACATTGAAAGAACAAACTTACAGTTGGTTTATAATTGCAAAGGTAAGTACCATACAACAGCATGACTTTTCCAGTATTGCACGGGGTATAGATTTGTTGCAGTAAATGTATTTTGTCTTTTTAAGTTGCAAACGTTGTAAATAGCAATAAACATTTTAAGCTTAGGACTGCAGGTACAAAAAAAGATAAGAAGTGATTGGCAGTTTTTCCAGTTGCCAGAGAAAGGCAAGCGTAAGCTGAAAATAAAGCACGACAAATTCTGCAGGAAAGAGACTATCAAAGGAAAGGCTGAACAACAATTGCCTCCTCCCTGGAATTTCTTTTACATTTTCTGTTTTTAAACCATAATTTATGTGCATCGTAAAAACACCATAAAAACCAAAGCACAGAACTTATAAATAAAAATCTGTTTATTTTTTTTCTCCCAAGCAGTTTTCCAGATGTTGCTTTAAGGTGTTTATGTGCACGTAAAAAGCCGACTGCCTCTGATCTGCCTCTTTCACCGCCCGGCCCGTGGCTCAGCGCGCCGCGTTAGGAGACCGTCGTCTTTTACGGGTAAGCAGCCACACGGAAGAGTCATCGGACACACGCAAGAGCAGAGCGAGGGCCAGGTTCCCCGCACGGCGGGTCAGCTCCAGCCCACCCCTGAACTTCACCCGCACCCTCAGCTTTTCCAGATGTGGAGGAGACGGCGCAGGAATCCAGCTGTCAGAGCCCAGGGGCAGCAAACGTGCACTCCTGGCGCCCACGCACAACTCTCAGTGCTGAACAAAACTGTTTTGGGTGGGATTAGGCAGAGAACTGGTTCTCTCTCGCCCATCGCTCGCGTCCTACCCCGAGTCAGGCAGACAGACAGACTGCAATTTCCCACAGCCAGCAAACACACCCTCTGCTGCCTTCAGCATTCTCTTCCCAATGACTACATCAAACCAATCCATAAATTCATTAACTTTCAACCCGAAACGTTAAAATTTTAAGTGGATAATAAATGTATAACCAATTTAACATGACAACTTCTCCATAATCCGCAGAGGAAAATAATCAGATTTTTTGTGTTAGTCCATAAAATAACAGGGACATATGAAGCTTACTCCTTCCTGGGAAATGAAGCTGTTCACGCAGCCAAGACTTTTAAAAAATTACTTAAAGCAAGACCGATCACACGAAGAACTGTGAAGTGGTCACATTTTGCCTCTGCTTCTACAGCACCGTGTGAGCAGCTGCTCAGAGCACCAGAGCTCACCTCGTGCTTCTGGAGCGCTCAAAAGAATAATACTAAAATGGTGCAAGCCCTTTAATATCAGGAAACAGTACTTTATTCAACCCCTTTTCCACATCATCCTGCAGTGTCTCCTCAGAAAGCTTTGCGGTAAGAGGTAAACATTGTATAAAGGGAGTGGAAATATTTAGGGTTTTTTCCTAATTCAGAGTGGGTAGGATTATTAGCAAAAAACTGAGTTTGGAATGAATATGCCGCACTGCGTGCCCACTACACAGACAATATTTAACTCTCATGAGATAAGCAGAAAAGAGCAAATACAGGGTCAGCAAAGGCCTGAGTCATGGAGAAAGTTTTTTTTTTCCAAAAAGTACCTCCTTCACACTTCTCAGTGTGGCCTGCCCACCTTTTGCTTGGTGTTTTTTTAGGGGATTTTTTGTTTGCTTGTTTGTTTGTAAATAAATGCAGAACATCACCGTCAATAAATTTTAAAACTAAATGAAGCATAATAACGTACAGTTTGCCAATGTTCTTTCATGCGGGAGCCCCAGGCTCCGTGCTCCCGGAGCAGCTGGGAAGGGGATGCCGGATGGATCCCAGCTACAAATCTCAAATCTGGGCTTTGCTGTCCGGTGAGGCAGAGCTTTCTTTGGAAAAATACTGAAAAACTTCTGAAAAGAGGTTTTCTTAGATCTCCGCCTCAGAAGGATTTCAGCTTCTGTTTGTTCAGAATAAAAATAAAAATCAATATTCTCTGCTCTAGGAAATCCCCGGTTAATGCTGGAATGAAAACACAGACGGAAGACAGCTTAGAGCCACCATTCCTTCAGATTTTTCATCGTCAGGTTGTTTCCCTGCTCTGAGCCTGAACAGAAATGGTGTGACACAGGCACATTTCTGGTGCACTGATTAGTAACGTGCTGAGCCAAAAAATCCATCAGACCCCACCGCTCCCGTCGGCGGGGACGACTGAATAACTCCAGATGAAATTACACACCTAAATACCCGCTGCTGCCGGTTGCCAAGGTTTGTTTTGGAAAGGAAAGAGACAAACACCTGGGAAGGGATTCTGGGGCCTCCACTATTTCATATACTTTTTTTTTTTCTTCAGTGTTTTTCCATGCAGTCAGCAAAGGCCCGTTTTTGAGAAGCTGCTGGTGTCTGTCAGGCAGCAGTTCTCTGCGTTCTTGTGCCGCTGGGGCTGCACGTGTTTTATTTTGAGGTTACAACGATCAGAGGCTATATTGAACTAAATACATATAATTTGGCAAGACGAAAGCTCATGTATCATGCTAACAAGTGCTCAGAAGGTTCAATTCAACCCCGCCATCACAGTTACCCAATATACATTGCTTTTGTGATAAACAATCTCCCCAACACCAGAGCAGCCCAGTGCAGTGGGATAGAATCATCATAGAATTGCCTGGGTTGGAAGGGACCTTCCAGAACATCAAGTCCAACCATCAACCCAGCACTGCCCAAACCCCCACTGACCCAGGTCCCTCAGCATCACATCTGCCCAGCTTTGAAATCCCTCCAGGGATGTGTGAGATCAACCAAAGCACCCAGGAGAAGAGAGGAATGGAGGCTGACAACATCCCACCTCCAGCCAGGGCTGGTGGGCATGGGTTTGGGAGAGATTACAGTAAACATGCAGAAAATAACATTATTTTTCATCCCAGGCAGCACCCCAAGAACGTAGAAAATTCCCAAAACATAGAATGTAGAAAATCCCAAAATCATGTGGCAATGCTTCCCCCACCCTGCTCCTCCTCTCTGCAAGTTTCACAGCGCTGATTACCCCCGCCTGACCTCTTCCACCTCGTTAGATCCTTCTGCAGCTCTTCACAGCTTATTTTATTTTTTGTATTGACAATAAACTTGCCAGCACCTTTGTTTAGGGTGTTATGAGCAGCATGGGGGGTTTCCTGCCCCACGCAGGGACCTGGGGGGGGATCTGACCATCTTAAATTACTGAAGGGGATGATTTAGACCTTGCTCAATCCCAACAGCAGTTAGAAGCCTTCCAAAACCCCTTGGCTTTCTGCAGGGCCCTTGTGGCCACCACCAGTGCCACTGCCCGCCCCGCGGCAGGGAATCCCGGCGGCCGCGGTGGGGGTTTTACAGCTGCTTAGGGAATCGATGGCAAGAAGAACTATTGACCATCGAAGTAAATGTTTTCATCCGTGGGTTTAATAATGATGGCTTAAGGCATTACAGAAAATCATTTGGTATCATTAACGACACAACGCTGCTCTGTTCAGCTGAGTGATCAAAGAGAGGCGAGCAAAAGTCCTGGGTGGGCAAGAGCAGGAAAGGGATAAACACCGATGGACACGAGCTTAAAAGCCTGGTGAAAGTTTAAAAAGATGAAAAGAAAGAACAGCTTTAATATGTTTTAAATATTACAACTACACCTGGAAAAATAGTGGAAAAAAAAGAGAAATTTTAGTTAAAGATTCAACACAAAAGAAGCGGAGGCTGAAGGGAGGCACGGGGCAGGCATGGCTCCAGCAAGCCTTCCCTCAGGCTCCACAAATTACGGCTTTTCCAGGCTTTTCCCTCCAAGTGTTACGGGGTAAAAGATTCCAGTTGTGTTGCAGAGACACAGACCAGCTTCCGAGTGCGTGCGGAGCACTTTGTTATAAATAATTATAAACTCACAAGTGAACAAGAAAATAACAACTGGTCTCAAAGGCATAGAGCATCAGTGGAGAGTGAAACCATCTACCTGGAGGAGCCTACGGGGGAGGAAGGAGGTGACAGCCACGGGTTCCCGAGGGGCTGAATATGATAGAGAAGTTATTGGTGTGACAGAGGATGCTGCAGGAAAAGGTAACAGTGATGTTAACGAGACAATCTCGTGTAAGACTAATAACTTTAAATGTATTTGTCATTTTTATATTTCCTAAATAATGGTTATATAAAATAACACAGAAAAAAAATACTATTATGTGTATCTGCCAGCCCTACTGGGCTTTAGTGACTCTGATTTGTAGGTTTACTCTCCCTACAGTGGATCCTTGCTCAATCCTCCCCCACAGTTCATCCCTGCGGAGCAGAACACTTAAAATAAATGCATCATTTCTGACTTGAAAAATAAATTACTGGAACTTACTTAACATCAGCTTCTCAAATATGTGTAAGTGCTTTGCTGGGAAAGGCTTTCTCCAGCGGGAGCTCAGAGACTCAGCTTCACTGGGGTTTTACCGATGCCCTTTGGTGTTTGTCCCCACGTGGAATGGCACAGGAGGTAGGGATGTTTTTGACCCCCAAAATACTTGTTTATTATCCCCACAGAATACGTGCTTATTTTTGGATTTCCATGGGTAGTGTGTGAGAGGGGCTGGAGCTGATACGATCCCAGAGTGGGGCAAGATGCCCCTGTGGGTTTGGTGCAACTTCATAGGAATCAGGCAAGTCCCACCCAGAAGAGCACAATGTGCCTCTACAGCACCCACCACCCTCAGCCAGCCAGGTGATAGCTATTGCTAAAACAGCATGGAAAAAGTGCAGCTGCCTATTCCCCTCCTTATTTAGGAGGAACAGAAAGAAGCACCACATAGTGCCAGCCAGAAGAAGGATGCGATGGCTGAGTTATTCCTGTCCCACCACCAAAACTGCCGTGAATCCATTAGGAAATTCACTCAGTTCAGTGTGAGAGCCCCAGGGGATGCGTTAGAGATTCCAGGAGAGAGGGGCTCTACATCCAGTGCCTGCGCACACTCCCACGCCTGCACCTCCCCCTTAGTTTTAGCAAAACATTTGAAGTTTCAATAAACACCCCAGTTACAGCCTCACCTGACGATGCTGAGCGCTCCCCGGCTCCATCTCCCTCCCAGAGCGCTAACGAGAAGGACATGAAAACTCTCCTCTCCCGCTCCCGTGCCCAGAGAGCCCTCTAATTATTTTCTGCTCAGTTTCTGCTCCTCTGATCTCACCAACACGTTCTCCTGAGTCAGGCCTTTCTGCGGGGAAACCAAGTTCTGAAACTTATGTGTTCCATCCAGAAAGGATGACAAACCGCTGCTGGATCTGGGTTCCTACCCAAATATTTTCATTCTGCTTTTAAATGTCTAAAGGAGCAGTTAAAACAATGCGGGCAATACACCGGCCCTGGGGCAGGCACAGGAAGCACGGGAAAAAAACCTCCAGCTAGAACAGGTTTCATCTTTTAACATTTTAATGAGCTTCGGGACTTTTATGCATATTAGTTATGTTGCCCTAATTACTCATTATAATTCTAATGTGCATTTTATATTTAATTACAATGCTTATAAAGATTTGGTATGGACAGTAAATTATTATAACTAGCATGTGCATAATGATTATGAGCTGAATTTATTAACTTTTACACTAGCATTCAGGGCTGGCAACTTTCAATTTCACCTTTGTGATTAACCATATTGTCTGATTAAACTAACATTTTTGTGGCATTAATTGTAAATGTCAAAAAAGCCTTTTATTTTCCCAGTTTTCATCAGATTTTAATTTGGCATCCAAACGTAGTCTTTTGTTGGTGAAATTGCTCTCCAGTGTGCTAAGATAAAGACTTTCAGGTAAGAGAACAGGTTTTCTGAGATCTGTTTTCTGCCTCAGAAGAACAGATATGAGCAATATTCAAATATATCCATTTATATATACACACACATAGTGTTTTACCAATAAAGTAAGAAATTTTTACAAGTGAAACAGTATTGCTTCTACTTCATATAATTAATCTGGTCTTCCAATAGTCTAGTTTATTTAATTTCTCTAACTTATTCAGAGCAGCAACCCTCCCTATTCCCAAATTAATGGAGTGGTTTAATAAATGCCTCTTCACATCGGAAACTTCTCCAGTGCTTGGCAACATTTAAGACATGCCTTTAACAACCACCGAGCTAAACAAGTAATAAGCTTATTTTTTCCCCCCTTTTCTCGATGACTTATCAAAAATCCCTGTATTCAGTGGGGTCTGGGTGTGTACAGTTACATAAATTTTTTTTATGCAAATACACAAGGTATCAGTAAGAATTCAGTTCAACTCCTGCATTTCTAGGTGGAACCCAACGACTTCTTTTTTGTTGTTTTCCCTTTCCTTTACAAGCCAGTGTATTTTGATTGTTTAATTAATCAGCATTTGTGTAGATACCTTACACTGGCTGTCAGCAAAGGAGCGGATTCTCGAGCATCCCCTGGGGGCGGTCTGGCATGTCACAGGGTGCATCAGAATTCCCCCAAACCTGCACCTCCCTCAGCTACCCCTAACGCATGGCATTATTATATTATTATATTGCTGGCTGCTGTGCAATTTATGTTTTTCAATATAAAACCTCCCAGTGATGAGAGGAAAGCTTAAAATCCACAAGTAATTGTTATTTGGAAAAAAAAAAAAAGAATCAGGAAGACAAAATAATAATAAATAATAGGTGAGCAGACAGGAATTCTTAACAATGTGTTTTACAAGTATCTGAGTGACAAGAAAGAAGAGGAAGAAACTTAACAAAGCCTCCCCGAGCCAGCAAAGCAAACAAAGGCCTCCAGGGAGCTGGAGAAGGAAACGAGCAGGTGGAACCACTGCTTTGGTTTTCTGTCAGATTTTATCTTCCCGCTTCAGCTATTTAATCCTTCTGTTTTCCTACACAGCATTTTTCTAGTCGTGATCCCTTGAAGGTAGCTCCGCAGATGTGGTTTTATCTCCCTGATGAAGGAGCTGCTGTAGCGTGGGAACACAAGCCCTGTCCTGGAGCAGCTCGTGCTGAAGGTGGCAATGTCCAAGGGACACTCACAGACATCTCCCCTGTGTCCCTGGGGTGGGGAACCAGGGTCCCCATGGTCACTACATGGACAAATATTTGTGTGTGTGCATTGACAGGCTGACACTAAACCCCCTTCAGCCACAGATCTGGGTGGAAACAGCCCCTGCACCATCAGTGGGGTGCTGCCCCAGGGGGGTTCTCCCGTGCTCCCTTTAGCCCAGCTGGGGTGACTCGCCATCTTTTTGCAAATAGAATT
>JAOXNO010000004.1:34134869-34158835 GCA_028565335.1 Limnodromus scolopaceus
AGCCTCCTTTTCTCCAGGCTGAACACCCCCAGCTCCCTCAGCTGCTCCTCACAAGACTTGTGCTCCAGACCCCTCACTGGTTCTGTTGCCCTTCTCTGGACACGGTCCAGCCCCTCAAGGTCTTCTCTGTTGTGAGGGTCCCAAAACTGAACACAGCCCTCGAGGTGGGGCCTCACCAGTGCTGTCCCATAGCTACTTCCCGTTTGATAGAACAAGTCCTTACACCGTATAGGAAGTCATAATACAAACAAAAACCTCAGCTCCGCATGCTCCGAGCTGTCAGGGACCTCATAAGGGACATGAGAGGAGCTGAGGGAGGAGAGCAGGGCAGGAGCATCTCGTATCTGCATTTGTCCAACAGCTTCGTGCTCGCCCTTTCCTGAGGCGTAACTGAAACCACAATGAGCAAGCATGAAACAAATCCTGCATTTGCATACAAGATTTGTTGGTAATTTAGAAGGAACAGATGCACAAAACATAAATGGGGATATAAATGTTCGGTGTTTGGCGTTGTGTTTGATACAGTGGAGCTGGTTTTAATCTTTCATTGGCCAGTGCAGCTTGATTCAAATTCAACTGAAGTCAAAGTCTTTATATTGACTTCAGTGGGCTTTGAATGAGGCCCAGAAAGATCTGCAATAAAAGAGAATTTCACAGTTTTCAAAACAAAAAGAAGTTAAAAAAACCCCCGCAACTTGAAAGAGCAGTAGTATAACAAAGACAGCTCTTGTCATGTAATCCCTCTTTTTATACACTACTGCTCTTACTGCTGTAATTTGAGGGAGAAGTTGTCATCAATACTTTCTCATCAGCAAAGAGCGGCCGAGCATCTGTAATTACCTGAGTCGAAAGAACAAACTTTTATGTCTCATGGCATAAAATACGGTATTGAGGGGACCCAGCAAACCCACTGATGGTCTTTTTTGGAATATATGAAGGGGATCTATTAGCAAAGGGTTTAAACCTCTCAGTGTGGTATGTAGGGAGGTGGAGAGGCACAACTTCTGAGTCCTGCATCCTACAGAGGCAGCGAGGAAAGCCCAGGATGCGGAGCTTTGTGCTGAAAGGCAGGGCAGTGTCTTCTCAACCAACAACTGTGCAGCTTAAATAGCGGGCAAGACAAAGAGATTTTACTCCAAGCTGTTAAATATTGCAGCACTCCGTGTAGAGGAGCAAATCTACGTCTCCGTGTAACGCTGGAGGACTAGAGGTTTCCCTGCAGAACAGGAGTACCACCATGGCAGGGTGGAGGGGGAAGAAGGATGATGTGCTGTCGTGTCTGTTTGCCCAGAGGAGCCAGGCATCCTACCCGGACTCCCCAGCTCCCCACCAGGCACTCGCACCAGCACAACTCCCTCTCTTGGCCTTTCCTACTGGAAAAGCTTCTGCACAATTAACATGCCCTCTCTCTCTGCTGCCATTCCTTCATCTCAGCAATTTATTCAGATGTGCGTGTGGAGGTGAAAGGGGGAAAATGAGAATCAGCATCCCCGAGTGGTGCTAAGGAACGAGGAGGAGGGGGGATGCTTTCATACAGCCGATGCCAACCCAGAAGGAAGAGTTGGCCGGGAGCCTGAGTGTGAACAAACACGAGTGCTTTTACTCTGCTATTTCTCTCTCTCTAAGGAAGATAAAAGCAGTGGACTTCAACAAATTCCAGGAATTACTAAGTAGATCTTTTGGCAGTAAAGCTGAGGAGAAAGTGAATTAAAGTGAGCTGGTATTTTTCCAAGGAAATGGTGTTTGGAACAAAAATGTAAAAAAATCTCAGAGCAGGTCAGAAATGCAGCGAGAAACCTGCTTGAGCCCCGCTGGAGTACCTCCAGGAAACCAAAGCACAACTGCAGATAAACCAAGCAGGAGACATCAAGGGAAACTGGACACCATGCCATACCTACATTATGAATATCAAAGAAAAAAGCTTCCCTGCTGCTCAGTGCCACCCCCGCATGGCACCCAGCCACGAAACACTCATGGTGGTGCCTTTCTGTACCACCACCCTTGCAGCTTGACCCAACCTGAAACCGCAACATGATCACTGACCAAAAAGCTCAACACTGGACCCAAAAACAACTCTGGGGACCCGCATCCCATTGGCCTGGCAAGGAGCCTTCTGATGACAATTTTCTCAATAGCTCTGCACCTTCACCATGGACTTTTTTTTCCTCGTCCATGTTTCCCATGCTTGCACCTGTAAGTGTCACACGTCAAAAGCTTATACATGCCAACAGATGACATCATCTGCCTTCCCCAGCTAAAAATGCGAATTAATGAGACAACATGATTTGCTGTTGATGAACCCACAGTAGCTGTTACCCATCTCAGGTCATCTGTACAAACACATCTTGTTACAAACATGTGTACAAACACATCTTGTTACAGTTCCAGAGTGTGTCTGGGGATGGGAGACACTTCAGGCAACTGACAAGAGGCCTTGGTCCCCTGGACCTCACCCAGCCTTTCCAAGGTCTCAGAAATAACAGTTTCTTCACTATTTGCTTTGTGTAGATCTTCAATTAAGGTTATTATACTCATCTGATGACCTAAGGCAACAATTAGCTTCTGGAAGACAGCTCTCTATCTACTATAGGTTAAGCTTTGTCTGTTCTTGGTATAGAGTCCTGGTGGATTGCAGGTGACCAACCTTCCCTTCTTCTGAGCTGGTGGAGCAGAAAAGCAGGATGCGCATCTGATAACACACAGTGCTGGGGAGAGAAGCCAGTCCCTCCAGGGATGCTTGACAGATGCAACATCTAGCACAAACCACCTGCTTTATGGGGCACCAGTGTGGTCTCAGCTGAAGTACCAAGCTGAGAAAAGCAGAAGGAATTGGGATTAGCAGAGCCGGAAAAGGTGATTTAGGGGAACATTGCATCACTAAATACGTGAGATGGAAGGAAAAAGGAATCAGCTCTTCCCCCTCTCCATTATGGGCCAGGCAAGCAATGATCAACCTAAATCGAAACAAGGGAGGGTTAGGTCTGGAAGACATTGCTGGAAGAGATTGCTTAAGGAGACTGTCAAGGTGCTCCTTCTCTTTTTTTATTTTAAAAGAAAAGGCTCACAATTTGAATACAGGCATCTGGACCTGGACAGCAGCATCAGCCAGACTTCTCAGTTCCTCCTCTGGGTTGAATTTTTGTGGTCTCCAAGATCCTGAAATTATTAAGCATTTCCTGTAACAGCAAATTCCTTCACTCATTTCTGTAGATACTAGTGTTGTGCTTAAGGTTATATGCCATTTTTCAACACAATGGAGGAAAAAAAAAAAAGAAATTATACCCTTCTCAGTTCATAATAGTAATGGAATCTCTAGGTTCACCCTTAACTACAAAAAAGAGCTAAGTGCTGAAACTGGATTTGGAATTGAAAAAAAAATAATTCAAAAGACAGAAGTAGAACTTTTTCGCAGAAAACTTCTCTCGTACACCTTGGATCTGATTTGATGTATTCTACATACATAACAAAGTGGCTAGGTGTACTCACCAAAATGATATTTCTAAGGACAGAACTCATTACTACTGTATAATAAATGGAAGCATAAGTCAGAGTTAGCACCGAACAGATTGTTTGGGGTTGCAAAGACAGCAGCTGTCACAGCTTGACAGCTTTCTTGTTAGTGAATCAGCTTCACTGACAGTCTTTTTGATTGAAAACCACTGTTCGCTGACAGTGTGTTATAGCTGATATACATATGTACCTCACGGAGAATGAGAAAGAGCCATAAAAGGTCCAGGAGCTATTGCTCTATATTAAAAAGAAGTGAAGTTTACATAAAGGCTTTTTGGTTTCTCCCCCCTCCCCAGTAATCGGCGGCAGATGTAAACTGATAGGAACAGGACAATCCATACCAGTATGTGACAAGCACACACGCACGCTGAGCCAAGCCCTAAGTGGTTTTTCTACCCAAAAGCAATAAAGCCACAGAAATACCAGTTGCTTCCAAACGCTCCCTGGAAAAGTTTGCGTAATTGAAACACAAAGTTTAGAAATCAAATTAAATAGAATAAAATTATATTTCTGCAGCACCCTCAAAATCCCTGTGCAAAAGCACCACCACCACCACCCCCCACCAAGGACAGCCCAGGCTTCCTCGAGCACCTCAGGTAAAGAACCACCCTCTTGGCCATGCCCTGGACTCCTCACTACACAGACGGGATCTACATCCTCGTGGCATCAAAAAATTAGTGGGCTGTGGTAAAGAAGGTGTTGTATTGAAGAAAATGCATCTTGGGATCTCTCTTCCCCCCCCCATCCTTATTTCTTTATAAGATTTCCCATACAAAGTAATTTCTTCCTCCTCAGCTTCATGGTATTTCAACAGACAAAAGCTGAAGAACTGGGTATAATGGATGTCACCTTTTATTCCGAGATCATTGCTTAAAACAAAGCACACATGATGCCGTGCTGAGGAAGGCCACAGCCAGAAAGCTAGAGCCATTTATGAACACCAGAAACACCCAGGGCTTTGCAGTTTGTCCCTGATGATCATTTATATTCCTGTTACAACTGCTCGTTTCCAAAGGATGTCACGTATTTCTCAAGAGGAGACAGTAGATCCTAAGTCAATGTTCGGATGCAGACCTGACTTCACATGAGAAGTCTGGAATTATGGGATTTCCCCACTTCAACATTTAATTGCTGCATTGAAAGATAATTCCCGATTTGCTCTTTTTCTTTAGATTCTCTTCTGCTGTTAATAATACCAGGTGGAGTAGCGGTGAGCACCTGAATTTTGAGACATTTAATATTAAGCAGAATTTTGTTCAAAATACAGTGGAGATAGGGCATTTTGAATTGATTTTTTTTTTTCCTGATTTTGTGAACTGTATTCTTTCAGTCTAGAAATTATTATCAACAGGTATCAAAGCCACTGCAGCAACACAGTCCGCAACGTTGCTTGTCTCTGGGAAGCAGCACTGAGCCCAGCCATGCCCGCAAAGCACCGGAGCTTTCATCACCAGAGCTTGTGTTTGCTCTACAACTCTAAGGTTAAAAAAAAAAGTCACATCAGCCTCAAAATATTTTGTTTTTTATTTGAGGAGAGGCAGAAAATATGATGAGGAGCAGCTTTATGAATTATAATGCCTGAAGAACGATGTTGGCAATTTTCCCTCTCTTTTGCGTCAACAGCACCGCTTTGTTTTAAGCCATAAAAGCAGAAATATGACTTCTCAAAGCTCCCCTAGCTCGGATCCAGCGTCTACACCACACACTTGCTAATACCAACCAAATTGCAGAAGTTATTAAAACCTAATTTAGCAGCCTCACCAGGGGACAAGCAAGCTGTAACAATATCATTACGGTCTTATCGGGGACGGGATGTCTTGTCGAGGCGCCGAGCGTGGCCAGGGTAGGAGCCAGCAGGGACCCTCGCTGCGGGGCACCGCAGCCGTACCCACACACTCTCACGTCATGCTAAACAGATTCCTTTCACAGAACCGTTTCAAAGCAGCAATGGCTGCTGCTGGAAAACAAACAAACAAAAAAACCAAGCAACACAACAATATAAAAAAGAATCAAGGGATTGAGAATTTTTACAAGCCTGACTTCCTGTTCAGACTCATCTTTTCATGACCCCGGTTGGTGTCACCAACTGCACTCAAAACCCCTTCAGACGGTCACCTCAATGGCATGGCACTTGCAAGGGAGAGGGAAAACTAAGTCCAACAACAACAAGGAATACCACAATTACTACAAGAAATATTGCTTTACATCGTGTTGACTATTATGAGAAATATTTTAAGTAATTGTTTTTGCTGAAGAGCAATCTGGGCAAGTGAATACTCCTGGAAGCTGAAGAGCTCTCCATTAATTTTGGCTGTAGTCTGGAGTCTAAGACAGCCTGCTGTACACTTCAAATTGCTTCTTGAAATGCATAAGCTCTTTAGAGATGACTCATCTTCTATTAAGACTTCAATTTTCCTGAAGGGTATTTTAGCTGGTATTTAAAGTGGGATCACCTGGAGACTGGGGAGCCAGCAGTGGTTCAGGGCCAGGAGAAGGCTCTCACTCCAGGTAGGGGTGCTTTTCCTCAGCTACTAGAGACACATCCTTGCCTCGCACCCCATTGGGTGTGAGGGGGGTGGCACCACACCTGCAGATGTGACATTTTAGCACCTCCAAGAATGAAGGGAGCCAGCACTGCACCCTGAGACGTCAGCCCCAGTGAGAGGAGCGTGATCCTGATCCTGCTTCTGCTCCAGGAAAAGCAGCTTCACCAGGGGTGGATGCACTCAGGTGTCCAGAATCTTACTGTAACCTTGTTTTGACTTTAAAATATCAGCATAAGTGGAAAAGGATACAAAATCTATTAAAACAACAATTTTTTTTTTTGTCCACTAATTCATGACCTGGTCCCAACACTTTCATCAACAACAGCCTAAAACCTTTGCATCAACCATTAACAATATATTCTTGACAAAGTTTTTTCGCTGATATTAGGAGACCGTGTCATGGATGCTCTATTTGTTACAGCATGGACTCCCAGAGATGCATAAACATAATGAACAGCACTTATTGGTAAGCCATAATTATGCATTATGTGGACCTGTAACTACTGTCAGAGTGTAAATATGTGCAAATTAGTACAGTTATTTTTATTTCAAGGACTTGTTTTCCCAGGGACAAGGAGCAGAGATTATTTTCAAATGGGTAATCATGGCAGTCCTCAGAATTAACCACAGCAGAAGTGACAAATAATCAGCACCCATAGGCTTCTGAAACAATAAAACCCAGATTTGAATAATAGAAACAATCGTCTCATCACTGGGTCAGAAATGCTGCTTCCCAAGAAGATAGCGCTTGAAAGAGGGTTTGTTTGCACAAGCTTTAATAGGTCTCTAACTTCTCAGTGCGATTCACACATTGGTGTTGCAGACCCTCTTTGCACAGTGAAGGGAGAACCCGGGGTGTTTTTTGCTGTCTTAAACTCTTAATTTGCCTTTTCAGACAAAAGCTGAGCCATCACAGCAGCAACGCTGGTGTTACACTGGAGCATCATCCCCTCCTCCATTGAGGAAGCCTTGATCTGCAGCTTCAAACACCACTGGTCAAGCCCAGACCTTTATGGAGAGAGGAGGCAGCTCGCTCAAGAGCCTGGTGTCCTTACGCATCTGCCCAGCACCTCTGCCAAACACAGGGTGCAGCCCCCGCTTCCCCAAAAGAGCCAGAAAAAAAACCCCCAAAAGACCCATTACGCTTGGCAGAGCAAAGCGGGGATTTTCTTTAAGATGAAAAACGTACTAGTTATTTGTTGGAGGGGGTATCTTGGGCACTAATGCTCCAGCTTCTTCAAATACGAGACCTCTTTCCATGTTGCCAAAGCCCTTGATTATGTGCGGTGGCAGCAGAATGCCATCTACATGAAGGAACATTATAATCAATTTTGTCACGCTTCAATATGAGCAACACTTTTCAGAAATGTGCAGTAACTGCACAGTGGTTTGCAGAGCTTCATAGTAAACTATTACACCGCAGAAAGAAATCAATGTTAATTTAGGAGCCAAATTGCACTCGAGTCAGAAACTTGAACTATATTGTTTTAATCTGACTTCTGAAATGTTAATAAAAATACCTGAAGGACGTAAAATGACAAACATTGTTTTCATCAGAGGCTTCTTTCCTACCAGCGAGGAGAAAATATTTTCTTCAAATCAACTGCATCCTTTCCACACCCCACCATTTGAGGTGGTTTTAAATATATGACCAGTTTTTATCGAATCGGCATATGCTGTTTTTCATTCAGTGCTGCTACGAGATAGGACATCGTATAACTCATACAAGTTATCTCAGTGATGAGAACAGCTTGCAAATTAAGTAAGAATTTAGTCCTAACGATGGCCAAAAATAACAAAAAAAAATATCCAAAAGCAAGACAACCCCAGCTCTGATGACATCGTGCATGATCAAAAGCTCCATTTCGCAGGATAGAAGAGAATTTGTCAAAGATCCTTATCTTAAGGGAAAAAAAAAAACAAACCCACACACAAACCACTCCTGTTCTTATTTGTGCTAGTTTCACCTGGAGTATTTTTTCTCACAGCTCCTCACCCAGCTGGCTGGACCCAAAGACAAGCTCTGTTGTTATTGACTCAAATCACCATCAATGTTTTCATCTCCGCTGTGCTAGCACCCGATCTCCTTTAGCTGGAGTGGGTGGCTTTGTATTCTCATATATTTGACCCACTGATACAGAAACTAATTACACTGTTATTTCCCTGCTCTCAGCTGTGTGTTATGTGCTGCAGGAAAGACGTCCTCTCCATCGCTCCTCCAAAGGCCTTCCTACGTCTTTTTAATTGAAACGGTAGCTCAGATGTAAGAGTTATAAATACTGAATTAGAACATCTGTACAACACAGAGAATCCAATTTTTAGTAGTTAGTTAATATAATATTTAACAACAGGAAAAACAAGTCCATCAAGACCATCTCTTGACTAATACACGAACCTCTGCGCCCACATCACTCCTGACCTGCCCGTGTTGCAGACTGCCAATACGTCCTTTGGGGAGTCTTTCCATGGTTGCCCAAGAGCACATCATGGGGCAGCACTATTCTCACTATAAGAAAACGTTAGCACAACTCTCACTTTGATCTTTTGCAACAGCTTTCAGATGAAAAAGAGCAAAAGGGAGGACACTGTCCATGCCCCAGCGCTGTGCAGGAAGGGCAAAGCAAAAGGGGACCAATCCTCCCAGCCTTATTCCCACAGAAACCAGCACATTTGTGGAAAATGGGGCTGCCTGAAGTCACGCTTTGGACACAGATCACTCCTGGCCAGGGTCATCTCTTATGTTTCCAGGCTCTGGCTCACCATGCAAATCCATGGTGTGCACCGGCATCACCCTCACCCGTGTCTCTGAGGCCAAGGTGGTTTGAACAGAGCAGAGTCACATTCTGGAAAGGTCACACTGCAATAAGCCGCACTGATCCACGAACAGAATCAAATATCAACAGCAGTCAAGTGTCCAGGAGTCCCCAGTGTGACTCAGCAGCCAAAATCCCATCTTTGAATGGTAACCTGAGAATTTAGGAAAACGTGTTTCACAGAAGCCAGGAAAACCGCACTCTGGAGTGCTTTTAGCTTTTCAGAGTGTAATTCTGATACTTCAGAAGGGTATTGCAAAGGTCAGTCTCTCAAGGCTCCGTGCACACGGACCTTTTGAAACAGTTGGTGGGAATTGTGGCCGCTCAGTACCTGCAAATTACTCTCCCTCGTTACAATATGGGGAAATTCTTGGTGATTGAAGAGAGAGTGACCTACACGGTGAAGTTTTAGATGTGTGAATTTCAGCTAGATGGATAATACCAACCACTGCAACACCAAGATAAGGTCTTTCTGCTCCACGGTCAAATATGAACGTATGACTTCATCTCATGTGGGTGCAATTCTGTTTGAAGAGTTGACATGACCAAATTTACTTGATATAAATGTCACCATAAAGAACAGCAGTAACTTCTCCTCCACAGTTTTGTTCTGTCAGAGAACTGGGTTTAGCTGGTTTAAAAGACAAAAAAAAGGCTTTGTAATTGGATGGAAGGGAAAATATTTGTGATTCAGTTTCAGGTCCTCCAAGGCTGAGAGATGCGGCACCCCTGACTGCAGTTGCTATTGTAAACAGGCAAGAAGGCTGCTCCTTCTCAGGCTGGCTAACAAACAAACATGCAATATTGCAAACCCAGAGACTCACACAAACACATACAACTGTTCAATATGTCATCCATGTTGTCTTAAGAAAAAAAAAAACAAACAAAAAACAAACCCAAGTAATTGCACTTATGGATCAAAATACATTTCTGTATCTCACTGGTTTCTCCAACTCCTGGTCTCCTAAAGCCAATGCTGACCATATCCCCCAAATCCTAAATTTAGTCAGGCACATAAATATGAAGCTGCACATCTGTAGCTGTTAAGAACTGAAAGAACCAGAGTTACTTATTTGTGCTCAAACAGAAGCTCCCCTTCTCTTATAATAAAGTGGAAATTAAAACTGCAAATTGCTCTGAGTAATTTTATACTCGGTACCAAAGCAGAGAAAGATGGAGACCTTGGAAAATATTTGGGCCTTGCCTTTTTATTTAATAACACATTCACCTTGATTAAGGGAAATTTCCTTTGTTGAATCCAAAATAAAAAAAGCTTTGCCAAGGAAATTTTTTTTTTTTTTTTCATAGGTCAGCAACAGTTCACAGCAAGGCACTTTCCGGGAAAACAGTCACAGCAACGTGTCTGGGTATCAGGAGCCCCAACAAACACTGAAGTCCTACAACACTTTTTCCCCAGCAGGTTTGAGGATACAGATATAATTAGGTTAGAGTGGCTTGTACAGTATGTCTGATTTCAAAGTAAAATCAGAGTATTATGCATAATATTATGCAAAGTGCCATAGCAACAGTAAGGCAGACTTCTAAGAAATGCTAATGAGATAAGCTGTTCTGCAAAAACCCTAACCTGTCCAAGCAAAAAAACAAACACATTACTTAAAATTCATACAAGAAACTCACACATTCCTTCCACAAAAACCCCCACAGCATAAAACATCTTATCGCACTATCCCAGCAGGAGGGGGCACAAGGTCTGTACAGCAGACACCTTTTGCAACCAGCTGCTCCCTGAAATCCCCATCCCACAGAATTTTCAGCTCTGGGTGAAAACCAGCCAGGAACACAGATGCCAGAGCCCCAGAAGGTGGGCAACAGGTCCCTCTGCCCTGGACCACCCCAAGCTGGGTGATGCAGAACCTACTCTGAGCACATGGACCTGGCATCCAGGGGCAGAGCAAAACTTGATAGAAGGAGGGAAAAACCCACCAAACCCCAAACCAAACAAGACCTTAGATGATTTACTAAAGAATATGAAACACATCCACAAATATGAAAGGACAAAAGAGGCAGAATTGTTCTAAACACGGAATTTGACCAATTCAACCACCACAATTAGTTGTTTTATATCTCAGGTTAAGACAAGGAAGGAATAACTCAGCTTTGTACTTGAATAAAGCAAACTGATACAAAACCAATTGGCCTAATAAACCTTAAATATTTTCTCAGGAGCTGGATTAAGCAAATGCAGATCTACAATGTTATTTCTGAGGTGTGGGGCAAGTGCCTAACACAACCTTCAAGAAGCTTTTTCAGGAAAGGAGAGAGCAACAAGAGCTGGGGAATTACAACCCAGTCCATTTATCTCCAGTCACTATAAAAATGCCCTTCGAGCAATCAAAGATGTGAAAGCACCTGGAAGATAACAAGAAAGGGAGCAATCGTCAACAGGTCTGTTAAGAATGGATCATGTCGGGTCACCAGTTCCTGCAGGGACCATCAGTGGATGGCAGAGCTTTACCACAGCAAGTGTCTGACCACGTCTCCCATAGACAAACAAGCTGGGCTTGGCTGAAGGCTCCCTTCACCTGAGGGCACGCTGTCTGGAAGGCTGTGCTAGTGGGGCTCTGTCCTGTCTGCTCTGCATCACTCCCAGCCTTGTTGCGGTGGGGGTTTTCATTAGTGCCGTTACTGAGGATGAGAACCCTGAAACAACCCTGATAAATTGAAGAAGTGGCCTGAGAACTGGATGGAACCAAACGGGAGCCAGCTCAAGACTTAGGATTCATTGGTGAGGAGGTGAAACAGCCATTCTGCAGAGATTGACCAGGGCTACTGGGGTAAAAACCCCCTAAAGTGTCCTGCTGTCACAGGGAAGGCAAATGTCCTAGCCAGGTATATGACCAGGTATCAGAAATAATCCCTCCACGTCCTTGGCAATGCAACACCTCGCCTGGCATGGCAGCTGAAGTTTTAAATACCTTATTCGAAAAAGCCCTTCCCTAGCACCAAGTGATCAACAGAAAAGAAACATTTAGTCAGTCCCTCAGGAAACATGACCCAAGAATAGAGATGAGATGAATCAGGGCTGGGGAATATAAGGAGGTAAACAAGGGGAACACAAGTCCACTGTTTCCAAAGAGATCAAAAGGCAGGAGCAATCCATTCTCTGTCCCTCAGAAGACAGGTGAGGGATGGGGTTGTAATTCTGTGAGGAAGGTTCACATTACACACTGTGAAAAATGTTCAGTTAAGGGCTGTGACTGAGTAGAGTATGTAAGCCCGTGGAGCTGCCGTCACTGGAGACACCTCACCGAGGGACTGGCCGAACATCCATTGGCAGCACTGATTTAGGGGCACAACTTGCAAGGTTAATGCAGTTCTTACAGGCTATCGCCTGGTCTATTCACTTCCATTTTCCAGTATTTTCAATATCTAATGGAAATATATCTGTACAAAGAGGTGCTGTTGCAAGTAGACATGGCTCAATATCTAGCATATTTTGAGTTACCTTTATACTGTTTGTGTTTACTATCTACAGAATTTGGTAGATTAGCCCTCTCTTCTCTCGCCTGCAGGAGGCAGGAGAACTGCTGCAGGTGGAGCCCAGGCCACACTGGCATCATTTCCTTGGAAGCACCTTGTGCCAGAAAGACTTCTTGGGAGTCCTGGCTCAGGCATGAAGACCTGTCCTCCCTCCTGTGCTGCCAGGAAGACCCAGAGGCGGCCAAACCAACAGAACCGACAGGACCAGACCTCACCAGTGCTTCCCAGTGCCAGATGGGCTGCCTCAGCTCAGGAACTGTAATTTTCACCTCCCCAGTAAGCACTGATGAATCTGCCCTTCAATCTGCAGCATGGTGGGGGTCATAAAGGCTGAAATGAAATTGTCTTTTAATTTCAACTGAATTTTTTTTGGTTTTTTTTTTTTCCCCCCTCTCCGAAGCCACCGGATCTTAAATCAGTGAAGTTCCCAAGATCCAGCTTTAAACAGAGCTGTTCAAGACACAGCTACAGACAGACCCTTAGTGTATATTATCTGGGAAAAAAAAAAAAAGAATGCTTCAATACAGCTTCACTTTAAAAGTCCACATTTGCTACTTACTTATGTAGCTGAAAATTTTAGATAATTTAAAATAAATGCCGGTTTCTTCACACATCCCATTCTTCCTCATCTCAGCATGGCCTCAACACTTCTGGACATTCTTGCATTTAGCAACTGCCTTTAATATTTTCTAAGTATGACACTAACAAACCAGTAGAGTCAGCAAAGGCACAGCCCCACACGTGCCCTTTCAGATGGCATATTAAAGTCTTGCTATTCCAGACACTGTTCGTTCGAAGTGGGGTTCAATATTATCACCTACCAATAAGTATTTGCTTCATAAAACGTAATGGAAAATGCTAATAAGATTTACTTGTGAAATTAAATTGGATTATATCTTATCTATTTTAACTTGATTTGGTACAGTATTGCTTCTTCATAAGCCAGCAGCTTCAATTTCTTTTTTCTTTTTCTCCTCCTCCCCTCCCCTCCTCTCTCAGAATTCAGGCAGACAAATGAACCACAGATTCTCAGGCCACCATTTTTAAAAGGGAAATTATGGGGGACAGACATAAATTAAGTAGAAATTGTAGATTATGCAATATGAAGCAGTATAAAGGGAAAAAAAAAAACTCATAAAGCCATTAGAGTTATAATTTATGTGCTGTAAGGCAGATAGCAAGCTGGTTGTTTATGTACGGTTGGAAGCTGCCCAGCCAAGGAACTTGAAATTCAGAAAGTAATTTAAACCTGGTAATTTTCTTGTACATGCTTGGATGACTGAACAGCCGCTATACGCGATGAATATCCATATTCAAAATTATGCTTATACCCACCGTAACCGCTCAGGGCTCATTGATACATTCTATTAAGCGGGCACAATAAAACCTTGATTTATTCTGCAGTTATCAGGTCTGCAGTAAAGAACGTTCCTTTTAATAACAGGGAAACAGTATTAAAAATTGTCAGCGGCAGTGGTTAAGCGATCATGTTCACGTGAAGGCGGTGCTGCCCCCTCTCCGCTACCTGGGCTGGAGATCACACGTCAAGAGGCACCATACGAGACACGGTGGAGGGAGACAGAGGTGGAACAGGGGATTGCTCAGACTCCGAGGTGAAGATATAGAGCTGGTGCTGAGCCCACGGGCAGAGTGGTAGCAGGAGAATTTAAAAAGTTTGCAAAACCACAAAAAAAAAAATAAATAAATGGGTTGGTCTTGGGGGGATGGAGGGACTAAGCCTTGCTCTTCAGTAGTTTGTCTAACAAAGGAATGGATGGTTTCTCAGAAGAAGAAACAGGACTGAAGAACATAGAATCACAGAATGGTTTGGGTTGGAAGGGACCTTCAAGCCCCCCCAGTGCCACCCTCTGCCCTGGGCAGGGACACCTCCCACCACACCACGTTGCTCCAAGCCCCCTCCAACCTGGCCTTGAACCCCTCCAGGGATGGGGCAGCCACAGCTTCTCTGGGCAACCTGGGCCAGTGCCTCCATTCAACTAAGGAAACTCTGCCCAACCCAGGGTAACAAAAGGACTGAAGGCTTCCTCTCCTCTTTTACATCTCCCTTGTCAGGATCTTTCCTGATTTAAAACTTTAAAATAAATTTGGTAGATGTTTCTTGTAAATAGCGACTAATGGACAAACAACAGCCCACCTAAATGAAACATTTAGTCCTTCCCGGCAGAAAGCTGTTCTGCCAGGCCAACTCAACAGATGGCAAACGGGGAGAATTCTGCTGGTTTGGTCATGGGTGCAATATCCCTTTTTAAATGGGGCTGCCCACACTGAGGAGCCAGGAAACGAAGCTCATCCCAGCAGCATTGGCCACCACAGCATGTCCCACCCGCCACAAACCACACGCCCTGGGGCTGATGATGATGGGATGTGCTCTCCCAGCATCATCCAACTCCATCACCGACCTCTCCTCAACACAGTGAGCCGCTTTTCTGACCGGTCAGAAGGGATGAGCATCAGCAGCGGGGAGCAGATGTTGGGAGAGCTTCTGCATTGCGCTGGAGTGGCACGGAGACAGCCGAGAAATCCAAACCAGAGCGCGTTGGCAATTAGCTGACTATGACAAATCATTCAAGTATACAAACTGTTTCATGCTGCAGCCAGATCCTAGTTTTACATCGCTTTGATTTCCTTCCCCCAGTCCTTTTCTCCTTTAGTTGTAAGAAATACATATATATATATGTGTATATATATATAATACTCCACATGTCCGCAGTGCAGATTCACAAGTTTGCCTGGATCTGGCATAATGCCACATGCAGCCACACACTTCCAGCTCATCCCAGATAGCTGAATCGGGACGGAGAGCAGTGTGGACACTTCAAGTATTTATCCAGAGTTTTGGTTGATTTAGCAGTCCATAATACATTTCTCACTGCAGACAGAGGTACCTTCACACTGCATGCCGCAGTCAAGCCCGAGGACCCCTTGTTTGTAGGTAGGCACCAAGGAGGAGTATGACCTCCTGAGCCTGCACATCCTGCAGACATGTTGTTTCTCCCATTGTCCTCTCAGCTCGGTGTTTGGGGAGACCAAATCCCAACCCACTGGCAACTCAGACCCTGGAGTCATTGTCCCTGCTCCCAGTTGCTGCAGCAAGCCCTCTGCTCACCACGCAGACCCACAGCCACGGCTGGTAGAAGAGCCAAGGGTTAGGGCAGGAGCAGCCCACTGCTGCCCACCCAACTTGGCCTTCCCAATGCTGCCAGAGCTTGTCTTCCCCACCCACAGACACCTGACAAACTGCAAACTTGTATTAAGAAAACAGTCAACTGAAGTCAGAAATAGTTCCAGCACTCACATGACTTGGGGTGCAGGGTGCACATCAACTAGCTCATCAGCTGGGCATCGCATTTAAGACCAAGTCCTGGGTTTGGCCAGCTAAGTTGATGCTTCTGATGCTCAGGAGGCAAGAGATATTCCATGAGTTTACCACCTCCTCTGTGGTTTGGTTTGTTGGGTTTTTTGTTTGTTTTGTTTTGTTTCTTTTTTTAAATAAAAGAACCTCAACCTCCAAACAACCACTAAACAGGCTTACCAACATTACCCTTTCTGTGAGCACTTAGAAAGCTCCCAAGACAGATAGTTTCACCCCTATTAAAATCCCCATGATATGAAATAACACAGATGGAATATTTGTTTTTCTAGAATGAGGCTGAGCTCACCATTCCTTCTGGTCCCTATTCCAAGTTATTTATTGAACACCACAAAACATTTGAGCGCAGTTGGTATGAAAAGTGTCACCCCAAACTACCCCGGGCACATCTATGAAAGTATCTGCACAACTTCTCCTATTGACAAATACTGCGCAAAAAGTAATGATTGCCTGTTCCACAGGACACCACCCATTATGGTTTTTCCTCCCATGTAGACCCTAGTTTTCAGGGCACTGCCTGCTCTGGGGAATTTGGCAAAGCTGATGTAGATGGAAACACATCAATGAGGGCAAAGCAGCAGTGAGGATGGCGATAGACTCTGCATGAGCCTCCTCAAGGTCTATCCTTGTGACTTGGAAAGCAAGGACTAATGGTCACAGCATGTTATTCCAGAGCCTCAGAGCGGAGGGGAAGCAGAATCTGCATCCAGCATCTCTGGCCCTCACAAGCAAGCAGTAGAGAAAGCTCTGTGAGACCCAGCGCAGGATCAAGCTTTTCTATAAGCACTAGTGCATTGATCCACCATATGCTGGGACATCATGAACTCCAAGTACCCTGATGCCATCTAAATGAGGAGAACCCTGTCAGCTCTTGGCCGTGGGAACATCCCATAAACACCTGGGTAGCACGGCTAGTCCCATCAGCAACCCACCCACAAGAACCCACCTACCCTGCTCCCACCACCAGCTCCGCAGCCACCGAGGGATGAGGGGCTTTGCTACCTACAGCACATCGACAGGGACGAGGTCTGTGGAGGAAACACAAAGCTGAGACCTCAAAAACCTGCCGTCAATAAAGAGGCCACAGCAAATTTCAAACCAGAAGCTGTTACAAATTACAAGCTAGGTAATTGCACTTAACCTAAGCAAACTCGTTAAAATATATGAAAGTAATTGTTGCTGTTTTCTTTCTTTTTTTCTCATGTTGGAGGGAAAAAGAACGCTGTTCTGAGCATTTCATGTCATACCAAGTGCTAAACCAAGTTCAGTCCCAAGTCAGAAACACCTCTCCAGCGTGGAAGTCCCAGCAGGTCAGACCTGTCAGGCTGCAGGTACAGGTTACAGGCAACCTTGGTGGTTCCTGGTGTCACCCACCATCCTCCGAGCTGGCTTCAGCAGGATTGTGCACCAGCAGAGCCCTCCTTGCCTGTACACCAGGGCAACCACACGGAACAGCTTAGTGCCTCTACTGGGAGTACTTCAAATTTCCATGGGGATCCATCACCATCTAATCACCCCAACACAATTTCAAAAAGTTTCTCATCTCCTTCTATTATTACACAACTGTGGCAAATCAAATCAGAAACACTTCAGCCCAACGACCACAACAGTCCTCAGAAGTTACTCAGCTAATTACTCAGAAAATTACTCCAAAAAAAACCATATCTCAACACCACAGTGAGAGCACCTGCTAGAAGCCCGTGACAGCACAACTGTCCCCCGGCAGACAAAAGGAGGATTTGAACCTTAATCTCATTTTTCCCTTTCTTTGGCGAGACTAACGCACACATCAAATAGCACAGGCCATTTTGCTACTGTCAGACCAAACCCAAACACACTCCAACTCCACCACAAGCAGCAGTTCTCTGCATTAGACTTTTCTTCTCAGCCACATCCCTCCTCTCCATTGGATTTAGTGATTAAAAAACAACATGACTTACAGTTTACTGTGACTTTTACTTTTTTCACATCTGGGACTGAGACATCGTTTTCTGCGCTGCATTCGTACTCCCCAGCCTGGTCTCTCGTAATTCCATAGATGTCCAGGTACTGTCCGCTCTCAAATGGTTTTGCTGAAATGAAATAATCAGAGAAAGAAATTACTGGAAGCTGAGCACAAAGCACCTGAAGCTTCACCAAGATCCAAACAGCAGCCACAGGGCTTTGCTAGGTGTTACAGGTGATACATGTCCAAGGGGAGCTGGGCAACCACTGCAGCTTCTGCATGGAAACCTCAGCTCCAAGTTGGACTGCAAACCCCACCTAAGTTCCTGGGGCTGGCCAAGGGTCCTCTCCTGCCCCACAGTCAGGCTCAGTATCCTCCAGACCCAAGAGAGCAACTGGCTAGCACAGCTCTGCTGTACCCAATGGGCTTCACAGGAGACAAGGCATAGTCCTCACGCAGAACCTTGCCTTAAGGGTTTCGGCATCCTTTACGGCTTATGGTTTGCACCTGGGTGGACACCTGCCCCCCTGTAGCCATCAAAAGCAAAGCCAGTGATCAGGGCAAGCTAAAGAGACAAACAACCCAACCCTGGGGCTGCTGGTCCACCCCTGCTGCCGGTGGCCCCAGCATCAGCTTCACATCACAGGTGCCCCCACTTTTCAATGACCATTTGACCTAGTAGCTCTTCATTAAGACACAGAGAGTGGTAAACCTCATCAGCTGGGGCCATACTGTCCCCTAAGGGCTGCTAAAGGGTCCTAGAACAACCAGCAGCTGATCATCTCTGATGGGTGGCCATGGGTGCAAAATGGGTGGGTCATCCCACGTCCTACTGCCAGGGAAACAGTAGGCTTTCAGGCTTGCTCACCACACCACTCAGTGCTTATGTGTGAGACCTAATAAACATTTAATCTTATTAATTAAAAATTAAAAAATAGCTTTCCTCTCCCAAAGGACCCTACCCCAATAAATAAGATCCTCAGTGTTTGCCTCCAAACACAGAAATAAGAACAGTCGGTGTAAGCACTACTGAAAACAGGCATTGAATACAATATGAAGACCGAACTGAAATACGTGGCTTCTTGGTAGGTTGTGTCTGAAGCTACTAATTATTTTAGATGGCAAGAAGAGTTATGTGATTCAAAAGGTAATTTGTCTCCACTGGTCATGGAGTATCAGCACACACAGGCAGTTTTGTAGTTTTCTTAATCCCAGCATCTCCCAGCTTTTCCTGACTGTGGTTCCCACCTTCCAGTGAGTGCTCTGTTATCCCTCAGAGGAAAACCTCTGCCTGGTTCAAAGTTAATCTTTCTGTTTTCTTTTGAGCAGTGCGCTCAAAAGGTGGGGAGCAAATTAATTGTTTCAGAGCCCTCACAAGGCGCTCACCACGTAATAAACCAAAAAATGTTAAATATAATTTTTATCTTAAAACAATATATCACAGCAGTCATGACTACAGCCACTGGAAATTACAGGCCGAAAGGCTAAAAAGACCTGCTGAAAAAGTTGTCCCCCACAGACAAGCTTTTAATTGACTGTTAATAACTTTGCAACTTATGGCGCAATGACAAAAATCTGAACTGGGTAGTGAGAGCTAAGTAGAAGTATTATGTCCATGTCCATCACAGCAGTGAATTTCATTTGCTTATCTGTTCATGGATTAATGTTTTAAAGTGCACAAGGTTCAAAACATCAATTATAACAGTGCATCGCTTAGCGAGATAGCGCTCATTAATAAGCACAATATACCGTGCCTGTCACGGGAAAGAGCCCAAGTCAGCACCGGGTATGTAAAGCAGAAAGATAAGAGTGAAATTGGAAAATTATTGTGAACTGAAGTGAACATTCATAAAATGCAATGAAATAATTTATGGGATATGAGAAGTTGCATGAGAATGAATTTTTTTCTCTTCCATGCTTTTTGTAGGAATAAAGTACAAAAAACCCCCTTCTACAAACAAACCAGCTCTTACTCTTCACATCGCGGCCCTCATCCTGCTCCACTTCGGTCAGATTGAATAATTTTCTTGGAAAAATTTATTTACTGTCACTTTGAAGAGCAGCGAAGGATGCAAAGCCCCTGCCCGCACAGAGGAGAGACCTTCCAACAAGACTTCTTTGTTTCTAATACCAAGAAAATATATATAAAATGTAAAATTCTTCTTTGTGTCAGGTTAAAATGACTATTAAATTATGAGATTGCAGTGCTGTCCAATGTCAATACTTCTCTGGATATATGGCATGCACCAAAATATTGTATACTGAATTCTGGGAATAATTTATGATGTATCCTATCCCAATTCCCAACATCAATTTGGAAAAAAGAAAAAAAAAATCCCCAAGTATCTGGAATTGCATAGAAATAGTCATTTGTGTTTTGGAGTTAAGCTAAAAACAAACTTTCTCTGCTTTAAACTTTTTTTTTAACGTAAACATAACACACCAAGCGATAACCTAGTTTCTTCTCTCCCAGCTTTTGGCTTTTAAATGATTTTTGGCTTGTAGCCGTGCTTTGGCACTGCCTTTGCCACCAAAGGGGATGATGCTCAGCTCAGCCAGGGTCGGGGCAGCCCCACTCCCTGCCCACAGAAGTGGCAGGTTTAGGTATTTATCACAATTCTGCTACAGCGTAAGGGAGGTCAGTTCCAGGGGCTGGCGAGGAGGCACCCGTCCAGCTGGAAAATACCAGCAGGATTGGTGTTTGCAGGGAAAGAAATGTGGGTTCTGGTGGGACCCCAGCCTCCCCGGGGGCTGCTGGGGGCTGCGGGCAGCGCAGCAAATTCCCAGCGCTCCAATGGTGGGCACTGGGTGGGAGTTCCCACAATAATTCCTGGCAGAGTGCTTTGCAAAAATGCCCATCGGCACTTATCATAACCCCTGTATTTATAGGGATCTTGTGCTGAGCTATTAACCTAATTTATGCCACAAACTCTGCGTGTGTTTTTACAGTGCTGTAAACCCCACGGGTTTTATGCAACTCACATACACATTTGAAAATATTCATATTAAGTCATTTTTAAACCCTCATGTCCCCAGAAATTTTGCATCCAGATCACACAGGAAAGCTTTTAGTAAATATTAGAGATAAATATTTTTCTTAGGGAATACACATATACCATGTTTCATCTTTTCTACTCGTCTGCATAGTATTTCATCTTCAGCTTGTTTTCAGTTCTAGAGATTTCCCATGGCTGTGTGGGAGAACTTAAATCATGTTATGTGAAAGGTATATGCATAAGTATATGTAAGTGCATTTATGTAGCGTTACATCCACATCCAACTCAAAAAAAATGATGTTCATAAGCAGTCGGGAGAATAAATTGTGCATGAAGTTACTGGTGAATGACGACGAGCTCCAGGTGACAAGTCTGTTTTCTCACTGTCTTTGTATGTGATGTCCTACAGCCCAGGGTAACCTCTCCTTGCTCTGCCCTTCTGCAGCCCACATGCATTTTATGGACCAAGACATCAGGAAGGTGTCTGGTTGGCTTTTCTGGCTACAGAGCCAAAAGACTTACCAGATTTGGTATCTGAGAAAAAGAAATCTGGAAGGCTCATTAGCATCAGTCCATCAGCCTGAGCTCGTCAGCCAAGATCTTTGATCAAAGGAGGGAAAAACCATTTGTTGAAGCAAAAAGAGACATAAGCAGGGAAGTGCCTTGTGTCCAAGGCCATTCCTGATGGGTTTTTCAGGAGATCTCTTAACTAGATTTACCGAGACACACATAATATGTAAGTAATCTGCCCTAGACATCTTGGGGTACAGGATCAGGTTCTCCAGCCAGGAAGGGAACTGCCTGTGACACTAAACTCAAATGCCTATTTTCTCCTACTGCCACATGATATGATGCCTGATAAATCATCACACTTGTTACTCCTCAGGAGGATACGCAATTAAAACTGTGTTTTCCTACCACGCGTATGGTATCTGGCACCAGGTGTAGCACACGTACGCATTGCCATATGGACCAGTGCTCAAAGGCTTGGATGGATGGTTTTTGCAAGGGGAGTGTTCTCCTCCCCTGGTGTTAAACATAAGTCTGTAAGAGGAAAAAGCTGGTGTGAGGCCAGGGTAGCTCCAAAAAACTCTGAGGATTTCATCTGAGGCAAGGGGGATTTTGTTTTCTATTTTCTTATTCTCTAGGATATTAAATAACTACAACACAGTCCCAATTTAGGACTGGGAGAGTGGGGGGCATGAGGCTGAGCTGGTGCCAGTCCTGATTTATGAGAGACTCAGGACACTTCAGAGGCGATCACAAGAGACTGCTCCAAGCGGAGTGGATCATCTCCAAAAGACAGGAGGTATGAAGATCCCAGCATGGGCCCATCCTTGGGTTTGATGCCTCAATGATGAGGACTGGACTTGGTATAAGAGGACAGAAGGTGACGTCCAGTGATGATGCCATTGTGATGCCATCTGATTATCACCAGATGCTTAGAGTAGCCTGAAATCCATAAGATCCTTCTTGATTTCAGAGGCTGGGAGGAGACACAGGATCAAGGGTGCAAGGAGGCACCTGGAGATGAGTTGTTGTGGGATGTTGAGAACAATCTAAATTTTAAACAATTGGATTCACAGAGGAAAAATGATCTGAAGCCATTTCTACTACTCATTAGGGATTCTGGGTTTGAAGTTACAGCAAGCACTGTAATTGGATAGCATATAGTCCTCTCCAAGGAACTGCAGGTAACATGAACAGCTCGCTGTCTATTAGGAGAATGGCCCTATCACATTAGGGACCATTTAAACATTGATCGCTGAAGGCCATTTCATTTTAGAGAAGACACGCTCCACGTTTCAGAAGAAAAATCACATAAAATGTACAGAAAAACAAAAATCCAAAACTGACAGAAAAATTGAGGGCTGGGAGGAGATCTCCCAGCTGACAACACAAAACAAGAAAAGCAAGTGGAGCAATTTTGTAAGAGAGAAATGCTGATAAAAGAAAAGAGACGTGAACATAGATTGACAGAGTGGAAGGTTTCAGAGGTGGAGACAAACAAGGTGTGTGAATATATGGGTACGGAGAGAGGTGTCTGGAGAGCTGGGTGTGCGCATAGTGTGGGCAATGGGAATGTCAGCCAGGTATCAGGAGGTGTGATGTGCAGAGGGAAGAGGTTTGGTCCTCCAAGAGAAGTTGTCACAGTTAGTTTTCCTCAATTCCTTCGAATTTTCTAAATTTAATCAGTTTCTGTCCCTGCACAGAACCACTGCGATGCTGCACCATGCATCTGAGATTCGTGGAGCTACAATGTTTTGGAGGAAATTTGAATTTTCTTTTTGCAGACTTCATGCTGTGGTCAGCTCACACTCCAGAAGATGGACTGACTTGTCTGTCCTTACAGCCGAATATTAATATAAGTAAGAGCCAGACCTATTTTAATACCTGAGGAGAAGATACAATCAACCGATGTTACTTCAGAAGAAGAAACCCTTGAAATAGTAGGCTTATCTGCATGTTATGTCTCTGGGTATTTAGTTTCATGTGTATCAGACTGTGTTCTGATTTTTGTGGATCTGTTCAAACCCCTGTGCTGCCTGCGGAAGGCAGAGGTATAAGTATAACCTGGTGCAAATGCCGGTTTTTTTTTTCCTGGGAAGACCACAGTGACGAGATCATCTCTCTCCATCACGGCATGCAAAGTGCCCTTTGGCAGGAGAAGGGTTTTCAAGAGTTCCTCTTACACTGAGGCCACCTGGTCTTCTGCAGCAAATAGCTGAACATGAACATCTTCATTTTGAAAACAGCCTAAAAAAAAACCCCTTTCTCTGCAAAACAAAAATTAAAACCATGTAGGGAAGAACAGGGCAATGCTACTTTAATAACAAAACTACATGATTAAATATCACTTGATCTTATTTATAATGCATAGCACTTAATGTGGGGATTTGGCTCTTGGGAAGGGGATAATTATTCCAAATAAAACCCCATGCCTGTAGGGGCTTTCAGAAGACACTTGGTCCATCAGTCAGCGAGAGGTTGGGGAAGTCCTGGGGCTGGGGAGCAGGAGGGCTGGGGAGCAGCCCCCAGGTGCTCACCCTGGGCTAAAGTACCATGATCATCACTTTTCTGACATCTGGTGGCTTTTTAACGCCCCTTCTTCCTGATGCTGTATCAAGATGATGCACTGCGAATCACAGATTATTACTTATAGAATCATAGAATCGTAGAATCATTAGGGTTGGAAGGGACCTTAAAGATCATTGGGTTCCAACCCCCCTGCCATGGGCAGGGACACCTCCCACTAGAGCAGGT
>JAOXNO010000004.1:34168028-34178132 GCA_028565335.1 Limnodromus scolopaceus
GCCCATTTCCTCTTGTCCTGTCACTGGGCACCACTGAGAAAACACCAGCCCCGTCCTCCTGACACCCTCCCTTTAAGTATTTGTATGCATTGATCTCTGCCTGGACTTCTCCTGCCCTGCCTGCAGCATTGTCACCGCTGTTTTTCTTCTCTAATGAGGTATTTATGGCCGTCAGACAACGATGCAAAGCGGAGGAACACAGGCTGGGGTGGGAGCAGGGGCTTGAGAAGTGGGGACAGCCTGAAAGGAGAGGACTGGACTCAGTGATCTCAGAGGTCCTTTCCAACCATTAAGATTCTGTGATTCTGTGGTTCTGGGGGTCCTGTACCTGATGGGGGTAAAGGAGATGGATCCAGACTCTCCTCAGAGGTGCTGGTGAGGACAAGAGGGAACTGGAGATTCCATCTAAATGTGAAAAAAAGCTTTTCTACTGTGAGTGTGATGACACACTAGGACAGTTTCCCAGAGAGGCTGTGGCATCTCCATCCTTGGAGATATCCAAACCCAGCTGGACATGTTCAGAGCTGGAGTTGGACCAGCTGACCTCCAGAGGTCCCTGCCCACCTCAGCCAGTCTCTGGTTCAGTTCTGTGATTTTCCTTTATTTTAAGCATCAAATTTGTTGGGCTCATGTTTGTGTTTCATCTAACCTACTGCTCCCTGGTGAGAGAGTCAGGGATGTGGCCAAACCAATCCAACAAGTTGCCCTTCCCCAAAGACAATCCTGAAAGGAGAAAATGTTTGGGATTTGCAAGATTATCGCCCAGCTACTTGGTCAAGATGCTCCGGCAGAGAGGAGGAAATAACGAGCATTTGGTAAAGGCACGATGATGCTCTCTCCTCGGGGTCCGGGAAGGGCTGCGAAGACAGAACGGAACAGGTATTGGGGAAGGGAAAAAAAGAACTGGCTGTAACTACTTGCCCTTAAATCTTCGGAGGTGAGAAAACACCCCCATCTGCCCACCGTTTGCTGTGCTCGGCACTCGGCAAGAGCATCGTGGTGGCACCGTGAGAACTTTGATTGACTCTCCCTGCACCACGGCATCGTTGATTAGTCTTTTCCTCAAATTCCACTTTCAGTTCTCATTGTGGTAAAATGTAATGGCTCTGCAGCCCAACGATGACATTTTTTTCCTCTCAAGTCCCCATTCTCAGCCCTTTGGTCAAGATACAAAATCAGTGGGTCCACTGAAAGCCCTCGTGATTACATGCACTAATTTTGCCTGAATTCAAGATGAGGAGGATGTAATTCCTCCTCAGGCCCCTTCTCCAGTCAGAGTGCACTCCTTTTCTGCTCTTTTTCCTCTCCAGGAGAATTGTAACAGCTCCTTTCTGTAGACAATCTAATGCCTTAAGCTATTACTCTAAAGTATCACCACGGTTTCCAATAAAATTTTATTTGACATTTAGTTAAAATCCATTTTCTGCTACAACTGAATTTTTTTCCCTAGTCCCTTGATGGACACTTCAAGCAAAATTCATTGTCATTGTCTTAAAGGTCAAAAGTTGGTGGTTTTTCCCCTCAGATCCTGCTTTGTAAAGCAAACTGTTACTCGGGATTATGAGACGCCGGGTAAGCTGTGACAGTCCATGAAACTGTTCTTCCCCGCAATTACATGGATTTCATAAAAGTTGTGTGAGCAAAACAGAAAGACCTTCACTGCAAAATCAATTATCATTGTAGAGTCCCTGTGAAAGAACCAGTGCAATACCAGTATCGCTGGCAACAGTTGGAACAGGGAATATTTCCTTTCAGAAACACAAAACCCACCAGGATTTCCAGAAGCAGAAGCTCTAGATGGGGTGTGGGGGTCTCCCCGCTCTGAGCCAGCCAGACCCTGCGTCGCTCCCCCCAATCAGCCAGCGCAGAGATGCCCGGATGCCCGCAAATTTAGCCAAAAGTTTTCCTTTAAATATCTTATGAGGAATTAAAAGTATAAATGGAACTATTACATGGAAACTATGCCTTTAGATGACATTTTGATTGCAATTTTTCATACATATAATTTAATTTGTTCAATAAAACCATTCTAATAAAACATGCTGTATCATGGAATAATCGTTCAATGGTAGATACATTAAAATAAATCTATTGCACGATGTGTTAACGTTTTTAACTTTCACTCCCACTTCTAGAGAGCCCTGTGTGTTCTTGATTACTTCCTTGTTTTGCTTTTAATTGGAATTGTTTGACGCCTGCAGCCTGTTAAAATGAACTTAAACATATACTGATATTTAGGGTGCCTTCATTTCTACGTTCCCATGTTACTGCAGCTTTATATATATATTTATAGCAGAAAGCTGTGGGCGGCAGCGGTGCTTACCGGAGGGAGAGATGTGCCTCCAGGAGATGGAAGGCTCTGGCTTCCCCGTGGCCAGGCACACCAGCGTCACGTTGCTTCCCTCGTTCACAACGATGTCACTTGAGATGCGGAATATCTTGGGAGAAACTGGAAGGAAAGAAGGAGAAGGTTGTAAAGGAGAGCTGGGATATCCACATCACCATTGCTGATGGAAACACACGCAGTTGTTGAAATATAACCATGCAAAACCCTTGTTCGGCTGTGACCGCACCTATTTCCATCACCTTTGCAGAAGCTCAGCCACGGATTCCAAATGCTACGAGGAAGAAAGCAGCAATTTCCTCTATTTTGTGCAGAGCAGGCATTGTTAGCAAGTTCCCACTGAACTGCTAATGATGGGTGCTCTTGTTTAAGAGAAGGTTGAGTTTGCTCATCATGTCAGTTGAAAAGAAGAAGAAATTAAAGGTTTCTTGCACTTTTAAAAATAATGATACCTATTACATAGAATGGAATCATGGAATTACTTTGATTGGAAGAGACCTGTAAGATCATCAAGCCCAACCATTAACCCAGCACTGCCAAGTTACTGCTAAACCATATCCCTCTACTCTGTGTGTACTTGGAGAGTTCTATCTGAAGACTAAAATAGATTTATTTCGGTTTTAGGCTTGCAGTAGCAACATGGTTAAGAAAAAAAAAGCTAGATTTTTTTTTTCTTTCATTTCATCAGCAGAATTCTTCACTAAACTCCATTTTCTTTACTATGTATACATTTGGGCACAAGGGAACAGAGTTCCACATGGATGAAAAATGATGGAAAGCATTAAATGGCCTGCCCTTAAGGGAATATTTTATTTCTCACGATGTTACACAGGGAGCAAAGGAACTCAGGGTCCCAGCAAGGAAGGCAGGAACTCTGGATTTCAGAATGAATCTTTCTTTCTAAAGAAATACATTATTTCTTTACATTTCTCATTATTACATTTGATATAGATATCAAATCAATGTGGTAACAAGGCATATCCTATCAATGTTTCTGAAAAGCACTATTCTCTATATGATAAATAACAAATTTTGTACACGTATCAGTAAAGGATGCAGATTGTACATCTGGGTGTTCTGGAGCCTTCTTTAATGACTCCTTTAAAATTAAAATGCTCTACAAGGTAAATGGGTACCAATAAAACGAGGAAAAAAAAAGGTTATGATCTTCCATTTTTCTAACCCAACTGGAGCTTTACTCTCCTGAATCTCACAGTCTTTTCTCACTGATTTGCTCCAATTTATCACAGCCAAAGCCCCACAGGCACCTTCACAACCTGGAATGCATTATTGGCATCCCTCCAATGTACTTTTTTAAAACACAGACCTTTTGTTCACGTGCACAAACTGGTTTTGTGTGCTTTGGGGTCTCCACCTGCAGATGTTCTCCAGCCCTTTCCCTGGGCCAGTGACTGGAAGTGTTTCAGTTGTAGAAAGGAGTTGGGGTCAGACAGACTTCAAAAAGCAGGAAATTCTCAGTGCTTGCTTGTGGCTATGCGTTTTTGAGCTAAGTAAATTAAAAGTCTATGCAGAGTATTATTAATTAGCAGAGAAATATTATCTTTAGGGAAGACGGAGACCTGGGGAAGGCTGAACCTCCCCTAATTCCTAAAGCAGTGCAGGTCAGTATTCCCAGCCTTTGAAGTTCAAGCAGGTTTATACAGCCACTTGAGCAGAGAAATTCTTCTGAATTTGCTACAGTCTGACTCACAAAGGTGACAATCACAGAATCAAATCACAGAATCATAGAATGGTTAGAGTTGGAAGGGGCCTTAAAGATCAATCCACTCTTCCCTATTTCACTTCATGACCCAAAAAAGCACACGGTGACTACAGAGCATTTTTAGGAACTGAAACATGCAGAAGAGTTATTTCCATGTAGAGGGATAATTTATTAACCAGATTTGTTTGCAGATCCCTGCAATGAACCCATTACTCTATGTCCTCCTGCAGAAGTCCTGGAGGAGAACATGAACATGCCCACCCTGCACCAGCTATGCTATGGCATGACCCTTCCTTGGGGTCCCCCATGCCCTGAGATGAGGTGTTGGTAACACAGGTCTCCCCCACTGCTCCCTCCCAGCCCCAGTTAAATAGCGTTAATGTTACAAAAATACAAAATATTGAAAGGAATTCTTATTTCTGTGTACAGAGTATGAAAAATAAATCTACTTCCTAAAGACAGCTGGTGAGGGATCATCCTATTTGAAATGGAGAAATCCATCTCATACACATACCAGTGTATGGCATACACAGTGGCTTTAGTCAGCTACAATATTTTAAAAATATCTTCCTAAATCTGAGCTGCTTATTTCTTTATCCTTCAAGAACAAACATACTTCCAGAAAGTCAAGTGAAGGAATCAAATACCTCAAAACAGTTCTTTTCACAAGTAAATATATACAATTGACTGATGCAATATCTGTTTGGAACTGTGGAAATACCTTCCAGATTAAGTAAATGTTATGGTGTAAGATTTCCAACAGCATTAAACTTCTTATTCAAGGTTCTGCACCTTTGCAGGTAGAAAAAGAGAGTGATTTGTTCATGGTTTGGCGTTAACGAAGCAGTACCATTGCAGGATTTTTCACAGCTACCGCCTAATGCTGTTTATCCAGGTGATTTTTATTTGCCTTAAACTTGTCACTAAACACAGAAGATGTGGCTGGTCCCTGCTGTGCTGTCATGATGGCATCCGGGTGTCCAGAACAAATTAAAGCAAGTTAGAGGAGGTCTCCTGGTGCTGTGCCGGGGTCAGGGTCATGCTTAGTCTGGTCTCTTCCCTGCATCCATAACCCAAAAAATGGGTGGATGAAATGTCCACTCATGATCCAGTGGACTGATTTAACTAGTGTGACTGATAAAAACACATTAGAAAGATGATACCATTAATTTCAGTGGGAATGAGGAGCACTTGGCATGCTCTACTGCTGGCCCTTCAGCACAGCTACTGTAGGTCCTGTGGGTAGAGCACCACAAGGGTTCAGCAGAAAAGCTGGATCATAGAAGCAGTTGTAATCAAATTTCCAAAAAATACAAATTTCCAAAGAAAATGCAGTGACAGTCCTGCCATAGACAGGGATCTAGAATTGAAGCAATAGGATTTCATTCAGTTCTCACAGACAGAGAAAATTTCTTTTCCAAGACAAAGATCAACACGTTCTATTCTCTGATGCTTAATGCAGACGTTGTCTTCACCTTCCTCTGCCTTTACTCGTAAGGTTTTATCTCCTCTCTCTCACTCGCCTCCTTTCCAAGTGTCCTCACAAAAATTAGCACATTTTTGCTAACACTCAGGATCAGGATCCCAGCCCCGGGTTTCCTCCTGCAGGTCCTGCTCTCTCCCTCTCCTCCTTGTTTTAGGATGGCCATTAACTTTGGCTGTCAGTCTCACCTTCTCAGTTGTAGGTTTTGCCTACCATGTTCAACCCCCAAACCTATAGTATTTTGTCAAATATTTTAATTTTGTATGTTCCAATGGCAAGCCATTTGAAAATCCTTCCCTGGTGATTCTCTATGTAACCCACAGTTACAGAGCACAGAATTTAATATGAACGAAATTCAAGCATATCAACAGATTTGAGGAATATATGGCTAGAGGGGCCCTAGGATAATTTAGTCTGAGCTCAGATAGTCACGGGCTGTAGAAATTTTCCCAGAAGCCTGACTCAAGTACATGCTTTAGAAAGCTGTCCAGTCTTATCCTGGCGATCCCGGGTGGTGCTCGCACTGCCATGTCTGGTGAGCACTTCCAATGATTAAATACCCCCTTGCTGCCAGGAAATAGCATCTTAGTTCAAAATTGCAGTCCACAAAATTCAGCTTTCAGAAATCAGATCTTATTATGTTTTTGTCTGCAAGACTGAACATCCCCCTTACTATCAAGTATCTTTTCTATGACTAAGGACTCGTACGTGATAGGTGACCTCTTCATCTTTCTCTGTAGATGGTTTGAGCACCATGAGCTTAATTTCTGCAAGGCTTCCCAGATAATATTTGTTTCTCACTTTTGAGGAATATCCAAATAATCCTGAAATGTGACAGTGGAAGAAGGCATAATAGCCTAGCAAGAGCCTGACCAGTGCTATGTGCAGAGGTAAACCCACTACTTTATCTCGGCTTTGTTTCCTCTTTCCCGGTGCAGCTTTCACTGCCTGGGCCATTATTCCAGTTATCCCTTCAGCTCCTACTGTGGCGGCTGCGTGGGGCTGGAGGGAAGGAGAGGGCAGAAGGCATTGACGGAATGAGGATGGTTTTCTGCATGGATGTCCTGCCCGGTGAAGAACACCAGTCACGTATGCTGACAGAGTAACACAAATACCCAGAGGGTCCTGTTGGTCCCACTGGACGTCACCTGTGACTTCCTCCTAAGCAGTACTATGGGAACCTCCTCTTAAATTCCTCCTTAAAATTGCATATTTTGGCTGTAAAAACTGGTGTTCCCAGCAGGAGGAGGGAGAGCAGCAGCGCTAGGTTGATGGTTGCACTCATTGTTCTTAAAAGACCCTTCCAACCCAGATGATTCTATGATTCTACCTCACCACAGCTCCAACCCAGAGCATTCTATGATTCTAATTTGTAGCAGCCCTGTTGACTTTCGCGAACCAAATGTCCCCACCAGTGGCTGACAGAGACCTGCTTTGTCACCGGTCAGTTCGGAGGAGCAGCTTTGTTTGACTGGATCCGCCGTGTCCCCGAAGCCTGACTGATTGATGCTAATAAGAATTGAGTCTCTGGCTCCTACTTCTTCCTGGAGGCCAGAATTACGTGTGCCGTTGTTTTGCCTTGAGTCCAGAGTTCATTGCAGGGGCTCGTTTCCCATATTCAAGAGCTGGAATTATATTCTGGGTTACATCCATGAGTACATCAATGATGCAGCATAGTAAAGCCTACTAGTGTAGTGGGAATGACTGTGGGGTACAGATGTTTTTCTAGATGCTGTTGCTTTTTGAACATGGGAAAGGATGCCTTATTTTCACCACAATTTACAATTATCAGGTAAAAAATCCGGGGCCTCAGCATAGGTGCACCCATCTTGTTTCATAAAGTACCTGCTGCCTTACTTACTCTTCCCCCCATTGAAATGTCCAGTCAAGGTCTATGTAGTACCAAGCTTACACCAGATGTGGCTGGAGACACAGCTCCGTTTCTTCCAAAGGATGAAGGTGATGACAAGTTATGAACTACATTTTTTTTACAGTAACACTTAATAAATCACATGGTAGCGAACTGCCTTTTCAGATTATAAAGTAATCAATCCCGACTTATGTACAGAATGTAGCCTATCCCAATAGAACATACAAAAGCTGTGAGAGGAACTGGGTTACACGTACAGAAGTGTGATGTTTGACAGGAGAGATTTTACCACCAGACACTAAGGAATTACCTGCTTCATCCCTCCCAGGTGTTGCGGCAGAGCTGCTCTGCTCATACTGCCTCAGCCGGAGCCCTGTGCGCTTGCTTTTCAATAAAAAGCGACTTTTTTTTGGTGAAAGAGAAGTATTATATGGCTTCTTTCCCAGAATCCCCAATACCCTTAGGTTCTTCATGCAGATGCCGGGCTGCACTCCCCACCTCTCCGCAATGATAATCTGACTTTTTTCCTAATTAAAATTTCAACTGACCATTTCTGTGAACTCGTTGACCAACCCATCAGTGCAAACACTGATGCATTCCTGACTGCAAATGGTGTGCAGCAAGAGGAGGCCACAAAACGCCCTTCTCCGCATCTCAGAGCCCTCCTGCAAAACACGCTGCCGTGTCTGAGCTCAAAAGATGCTGCTTCGGGTCCGAGCTGCAGCGGCGCGAGAGATGCTCATGGCAAAGTGCCTCCGTCTGTTGTGGTTGAGCCTTCAAACGCATATTTATAAAAGCCCCACAAGCCTCTAGAGGCAGAATCCTGCCCTCGAGAGCACACAAGAACCCTCTGAGCACCAGGGTCTCAGCAGCTGGGGGGTCCCTGCAGGGGCGGGGGCGATGCAATGCCCAGCCCTGGCAGATTACTTCTCTCTTACAGATTTTCCGATACCGCTGCCTGCAGCAAGCGGCACAGACAGGGAGCAACAGCCTTCGGCAGTCCCACGCGCCCAGAAGGAATCTGCTCCTGCGGATAATATTTCATACTCTTTCCCATCAACCCCAGAGTTGCACAATTTCACCCCAAAGGACAAATCAACACCACCAGTTCTCTCCCTGCAGCTGTTTGGAGCCTACGGGACCGGTTGTACCTCGTGCCCCCGTTCATTATATCCAAAATATGCAACAGCTTATATCATTTTTAAACCTACAATATTGTATAACAGCATTTATACTATCTATAGGACTATGGTTATAAACACGTAAGGTCTGTTGCATTTTTATTAGGGAGCGAGGAGCTCCCTGGTGTGACAAGGGACACAAGGTCCCCATAGACAAACCCACTCCAGATTGTGCCAAAGACTGGGAATTCTGACCCAGAAGAAGTGTGTGCACTTTTGCTGCTTTTTGAGGCTTATCCTCAGGAATTTTGCAGTCTTTCTGAGCGAAGATTTGAACTGTGGCATGGCAGAAGATGTAGAATCTTCCCTTCTTACAGAGTGCAGATTAAGTGATTTTCTCTTAAGTACACGCTTTGTTCATTCTCTAATTGACTGGGCACTTCTTTAATCTAGGTTTTTATTGTGGGGAAATTTAATTAAAATTCAGTAGAAGATGTTTGTAAGTCTTATTACAATGACACTGACCAGGTTGCATCATCTATGCATTTCCAAAACAGAATTAGAAAATAAATGAATAGAAGCCATACATTAACTAAAATAACACACAAGCAGAGAACTATAATGCTGTATAATGTATAAGAGAAGTATAATGCAGAGAAGTATAATGCTGTATAATGTAATTCTGTAAAATTACAGAAATGCTACAACATCATCTGGTATTCATGAAAAATTGTAGATTTTATTTTTATTAATGATTTCCTAGGGAGGTCTTCTTTCCCATGATAGAAATTGGTTTCTATAGTAAGTGTTTCTGGAACCTCACAGTTTAAGACAAATACTGATTTCTGGTATGTTGTTAGGCTGCCAATTTTTCTGCTATTTACTGACTGTTAGCGATCATTACATTCAGATCACTAAAATCAGTGGAATTTATTAATTATGCCTAGAATATATATGCATATTCACACCAGAAAGTTAATATTTAATAAGAATTAGAAAATGTTTATTTTGCACGCATGCTTCTTATGATACCTCTAAAGACTCTGATCTACGAGCAGATTTAGCTTTTAATATCTGCTATTCTGAGCTTCGAGTGCAGATTAAATCCACTGCAGAGCTACTCTCCATTTCAACAACTACAGTCTTTCACCCATCCCACATGGCAACCGTGAAGGTCAGAAAAAAAAAATTAAATATAGCAATGAATAAACATTTACGCAGTATATGGATTAAAGAAATGCATAAGGAACAAGATAACAAGCCAGGATGAAAGAGAAATTAAAATCCCAAGTAAATTTTGTACAAGGATGCAAAATGAAAATCTGTCATTTTTCCTTGAAATGCTTTTAAATTAATAACTTCCCACTTAGGACAAGTTATATAGGCTGTTTGTAGAAATTAAATAGAGGAGGTGACCACAACTATCTGCTTTCTGTGGTTCTATCAAAGTGGCTGTCTGTGGGGACAGCGAGGACAGAGCCAGGAGCCTGGGGCGGGGAGGTTGGGGGGCGGGGAGTGTCCCAAAGGGGAAACCCACCTGATGGTCTGATCTTCCAGTTAAAT
>JAOXNO010000004.1:34193971-34204888 GCA_028565335.1 Limnodromus scolopaceus
AAGGCCAGGCTGGATGGGGCTTTGAGCAACCTGGTGTGGTGGGAGGTGTCCCTGCCCATGGCAGGGAGGTTGGAACTAGGTGATCTATAAGGTGCCTTCTCTCATGATGCCTGTTTAATGTAAGATGCAAATGGTGCTGCTGAGCTGGCGCTGGGGTGGGAAGAGCATCTTTCGAGAGCCCCTGCCGCCGGAAAAGAAAACCTCACCTTCTGTGACGTGGGGAGGAGTATCTCACGCAGAAAGTTAGCAGTTACCTGCTTGTTTACATAAATTAATGGAAACTTTGAATAAGAAATCACTTCTTGTTCATAACTGACTCCATGTATCTATTCTAAGTCGCATTATGAAGGAAATAATTCAGCGTAGCTCATGCACTGTGACTAGAATGGGGTTTAAAGAAGACTGGAAAATTAAGCAATAAACCACGACAGGCAGCGTGTTTCTGGAGACTGCTCCCAGAGCTTTCCAGCCCCGGTGAAGTGCAGCAATCTGTCGGGCACACACTTCCTCCAGCGCTATTAGAAATGGAAATTAAAAAGGGAAGAGCCAGGTGAGGGGAACCAAACAGATGTGTTTCAGAGGGATGATCAGAAATGGGGCAACTCCTCCAAAAAACGGGCCAAACCACAGCTGCGGAGCATAAACCAGAGCCCTTTGAAACCCGCACACGTGGAAACACCTTGGAAAAAAATTATCACAGCAATTCTATTATAAAATTAAATATTTTTTGCATCTGCTTGCTAGAATCAGGCTTATACTTATACACACCCCTGCTACACGCAATTAGACTCATCAAACGGGCTCACGCCCAGGTGAATGCAGAGGTGCAGACCCAGCGTTCAAGTGTGGGGTTATTCCCTTTGGGCTCACAAACTCCACGCGCTTTCAAATGCTTCAGACCCTGAAGCAGGAACCCTGCTGAAAATTTAGCCACAATGTTATATAGGATGCATTTTACTGGTTAAATTTAACTTTCCTGTACATTGTTATTTATTTTTTTTATATTTAAAATACGCTATGTCAGAACACAAACCAGGCTGAGAATTTACACCATGGACATGTTTTATCTCACTTGAACCTGACCCGACCAGTGCATTATAGATCCGGAAACCCATATAGTAAGTCTGAATGAATATTGGATACTTTTTTTTTATGAGTAGCTGAATTCCTAAGATTGAAAAAAAAATTTAGTTCACATAGAACTGAGAAAGGAAAGCTTTGGTTTTAAGCACTGAAAAGAAAAACAATAAAATTTCCTTGGGGAAACATGAATGTTTTTCTCAATCTAACCCCAAACCTTGTGTTTCCTTTCCAGGTTATAGAATCCTGTCTGGCTCAAGAAAAGGCTGTTCAGAAAAAGACAGTTGAAAAGCTGAAGGCACCAGACACTGCTATCTAAAGAGCTATTCTAATTATCTGCTCTTGTGTATCGTTTAAGGGTCTGTTATCCCTGATATCCCCTTCAGGTGACATTATGTGATAAGTAAATGATAAGTAAGATCCTCTTCAGATAGTGGTTTTAAATCTTGACACTGACTCAGGATTTCAGAAATTGCTTTAAAATTGCATTGTCCTTGACAAAAAGGATCAAATGTCTATGGGTGAAACCTTCCCAGCTTCATCATATTTGTGTGAACCTCAAACTTAGTTCTCATCTTCCTGTCTCCCCAGTTTGGGCTAAAAGGCACACCTGCATTTTTTCACCAAAGTTATTCAAATATTCCCTGTAGGGCACCAGAGACAGACAGCTAATCTTTTAAAATCATTTGATCTACAAAGCTGGCTTTGGTAGGAAAGCTTGTTAGATATAAGATATATACGACATATATTAATTTTTATTTTAAACAAAGATTCTATAAGCTGGGGAAGTGTGATATCAGAAATAACTGAAATGTGCAGTGTTCAATATTTCTAAGTTTTGAGTCATGGAGAGAAAAGAGTGTATTTGTTTAAGCAAATTGTACAGTCCACTGTGTATTAGAAGAAATTCAGCACCTTATGAAGCTTGAGTTAAATACAATGTCAGGAAGTAAACTCCAGTAGCACTTAAAGATTATATGTGTGATCAAGAGCAATTATTGTAAACCTAAAACTGTGGGCATTCTTCAACTGGCTTGCGTTGAATATCTATATTAATTATATTATAGTATAATCATACCAATTTTACTACATTAAATATTAATTATACTATTTACGTACTGATCCTATTCCTCAATTATATTCAATCTTTTTTGAAGAAAAAAGAATAAGCTGTTGACTGATTCAATCCGACATCTTCTCATCAGCATTTGAAAGCCAGCAGAGAAGTCCGAAAGGCAGAGTCAATTAGAGATATATTATTTAATGCGATGTTTACATTTTAGCGAGACCGAGGTGTCTCTGCAGAAAATGGTTATAATCTGAAGAGAGAATTTGGGCAAATACCTTTGAACTGCAAAAACCTGGGGCATTGCCTGTAAACAAGAGAGTCTATGCCCAGCCCTGGCTGTTATCACCTAGAGAGATTTTGGAATATTCATGGGCAAAACATTCCAGCGTGCTAACTACATTCAATTGGCTATCAAAACAAAACAATGTCTTCCCTTTGAAGCATTTCAAACAGAAAGGTTTTTTCCATAAAACAGCCCTTTTATTGTATAATGGAACTGTTGTGTTAATTATAATTCTTTTGCCAAGGATCTATTTTACATAACAAAGCAAATTTGCCAACTATTAAGGAAATTTTTCAGTTTTCTCTTATAGATGATAGATGGAGTAATAATATAATATTTTAAATGCAAAATGGGGATGATTAAAATTTCAGCCTAAATATTATAAGAACACTTCTGTATCCTAAAGAAAACAAAACGAGTAATCTGCTGGGGACGATGTAACTGTCTCACAATTCTGTACTTTAGCCCTTAATATTATAAAGCCTTATAAGTAAGCAAAAATATAACTATTTATTTTGTCTCACTGTAATGTCTTCAGCACTGTTGGCCTTGAGGCAGGTTTGAAAATCACACGCTCAGGAACGTGCCTGTTTTATCTAACTCCTGAAGTGCTTTTTTATCCACTCAAATACAAGTTCACGTGTCTCTTGTGAGGTTTTGTTTAATTATTTTCTTTTAAATGAACACATTAACTCAAAGGAATAAATGCTTGAAACATCGCATGGAAATCACGGATGCCAAAACCTGTCGTAAATGAAGAGATTTTGTATGTGCATCTCCTTGAGCAGAGTTTTAAAAATTTACCCATGAGGTGAGGCTATTGTTTGCTAAAATTCTGAAGCTTTTATCTGAGCAGCTAGGATAAAAGATCTGTAATAAGTAGGTGCAATAGACGTTAGAGTCATATTATAGGACTGTATTAACAATCAATGCTCTACGGTTTTCATTTTGCTCTGGAGTTTTCTAGTATGGTGCAAAAGATCTTTTACCATTTATTATCCTTGTTACTGCCTCATAAATTACAATATGCAGGAAATACAGCCCCAGCAATTTAAGTCATATGGTTTTCATTGTATGGTTCCTTTAAGGAAACTCTTCAGAACGTTCCTGTGAAAGGTCTGTTCCTATAAATCAAGTTAGTGCTATATGACCTGTGCTTCAAAGGAAACAACGTGTGTCTGAGTCACACAGGATACAGGAAGATGAAATCCTTAGGAATATTCAAATCCTGAGCATTGTCTGATGGGCAGATAAACCCTGTAAAAATTAGAAATGTCTACCGAAGCGTTGAGGGATGAACAGGTTTTATCCTTCTGCCTTTCCCCCCCTTGTTCTTGTTTGGCAGCTCCTCCCACTCATCATCCTCACTCCTCGGTGCAGGTAAGGTGCAAATCCAAAGGGCTCCTCATGGCCCGCAAGTGGGGGTTATTTTAATAATTCTAATTCATCACTGTGGATGCATGACTGAAAATATGCTTGTACAGCTGGGTGAAGAGTTCATAGAAAACCCCAAACCACCACGGTCTCTCTGAGCTCACTGTGGTGTTGGATCTTCAGTTCTGCCTCCTCTGAACAAACTGTCAACACCGAAGGAAGTTGTGGAATCAAGCATCGGAAAAATCAGTGCAAGCACGGCATTTTCTTGCCTGTCTGCTTCAAAGGCTGCTCTGATTTTGCTAATTGCCTCAAAGAGGGCTTGGATTGACTGTTTGCTGCAAACAGCGTTCTCCTGCAGCTTCTCCTGTGAGACTGCAGCTGCGCTGGAGGATGGTGATGCTCAGGGCTCCTTGAGCTCTTCTTCTGAAATTTGTTCCCTCGGTTCCTTGTGCGAGATGGTTTATGTCTGTGCAGCCTGGGCTCCACACCCTGCGCCAGGTGGAGACTTAGACATCCTGGCCTTGGAGATAACCACCTCTCCCGGCAGGAAGCCCCAAAATATTTTCTCTAGTTAATGTATCCTAAAAGTCTGAATCATTGCTGTAATTATCAAATAGAAAAGAGATGAATAATTCAGATTACCCCCTATCATGAACATTGTGTTTTTCTAAAACTGGAGAGAGAAGCCTGCTTCTAGGATGGCTCCAAGAGCTGCTTAAAGCCACACCATCGAAAAGAAAAATACCTTTTTTTTTCAGTTTTACTTATAAAACAAGGGCTAATGAAATCAAGTCTAGTGATATTAATAAACCTCTGATGAATCTGTTTATTGAAGAGCAGTGACTCCTGGCCAGTGAGACCCACTTTGGAGGGTCTGGTTGCTCGTCCCTACTGGATAGGAGATCACGAAATCAAAGTATTAACAGTTGTGAATACGTAGTTACATGTTAAATTTTTCCCCCCTTTGTTCTTTCTGTTAGGGGATTTCAAATTAAATCACACTTTCAGTCACCACTGAAGTGTTTTTTACAACTTGTTAATGATATTGTAATTACTGCTTCATATACCACATGCAGGCAATTTCCAGATCAAATCTGCAGCTATGTGATTACACCAGGTCAGTCACCAGGAATAGGACATTCCGGCTGTTATTCTACATCTAACGGCTCCTGAGACATGCCCAAACCATGAGGAGTTTCCCTGAAATAATTCACTATCTGTATAACTGCTACTCGGGTATATCCATATAAGCACCTATAGAGTAACCCAAGTTCAGGGCTGTGAGGATGATGAAGAGATGCCACAGCCAACCCCAGGGAGAGGCCGGGGGTGCTGCCCAGAGAGGAGGGGGATGCTCAGGATCTGCCTGGGCTGCACCTTCTTCTTCTGAAGGCCCAATTTAGAGAACCAAAGCCTCCTAAATTAAATCTCAATATGAAAGTATTTCAAATGCTACCGTGGGGAACAGCAGCATCTTTGTTTCCCTGACAGAGGAGGCACCCCTGCGTCTTGCCCGATGTCTCAGGCTCAGTAACCTCTGCATTTGCTCTCCGTCCTAGACTCTTTTGATATGAAACAACAGAAAAAGTTTTCTTTACATCTTTATGAAAGCTGCACAAAGATGAACTTTTTTTTTCACATGGAGATCTTCCAGGCAGGAAATATTGAATCCATGTCCTTTAAAGCTTTCTTTCAAATCCCTTACAATTCGATGTTACAGTACCACTCTGAGACTTTCCTTTTCAGTTGCTTTCCAGAAGTTTTCCTAAATTAGCACTAGGAGTTCTTTTTAAAAATATGCATTTGATTCTGCTCTTTCCAACTGGTGGATTTTGCTGCTTGTGAATATAAATCTTGTCATCATCCTCTCTTACCCTCTCTTAAGCTACAAAATCAAAACTAAGCTGTAAAGGATTCCAAAAAGAAGACAGTGTATGAGAAGGAACGTCTTTAGTAAATCCATCCCCATGCTTGCTCATTCTCCGTAGCTCTCCCATAACCGTGAATCCAACCCAACTCATAGTACAAAATATTTTTCTTCTGCAAGTTCCCTGTTCATAAAAACAAGAGAAAATGCAGCATCTACTAAACTGAAAGGGAAGAATTGTGTTTTCATACACTGGGTGTGGGATTTAAAGAGCTAATATGCAATTCTTATTTTTCATCTAATTAAATTACCTGTGCAATGCACATAAAGTTTGCCCTAGCTTGGTAGAAGACCTATCAAAGTGAACCAGAACCCAGACACGGTAAAACCCCTACCAATGGACTGTCCTCTTTGTAAGATCTTCAGTCCCATGGGCAATTTTTTTAATCCTCATGGGCTTCACTATGGATGGGAATTACCCTTGGGCATCGGGGAGAGAAGAGACAGTCTCAATAGAAGGACCTTACGAGGAAGAGTGTAGTGAAACACACGGATTTATTTCAAGATTGATTCTCTTGCAAATACGTTTTCCCATAAGTATCTAGAGACACTGCCCCTTGAATGAATGGAAAAAAGTTCTCATTTTCATTTAATATTTTGTGTTTGTGTATATTGACTGAGTTGATAAACTACAAAAGGGACTGGATTGAGAGCTGATGTATTTTTTCCAGTACAACCTATGGCTGTTTCTGAGGCAAAGGGAACTCCTCTTCTTAGACCAAATATTCAGTTTCTCTGAGCGAGTCTCCAGTTGTTGAAGTACTTCAAGCTGGTGCATTTCACTCTTTTCTCTGGTCTTCCTAATGACATCTTTCTACCCCTTCCTGTTTATGGATCTTTATTAATGGACTGGTCACTGGAGGTAGAATATTTCTGCCCATGTATAATTTAGTGAGCTTTACGAAATAGTGTAGCACACGAAGACGCCATGCATCAGCTTTTGCTGAGGCAGAGCTGGCTACGAAGGATATAAATCACGCTGTTCTGAATAATAATGCCATCTCTCAAGGACGCCATTAATTTAAAAGCAGGTATACAAGCTTACTTCATGATTTCTCTGGAGCAGACTATGACTAGAAGCAAAGCAGCAGCCCGCAACATAGATTTAAGTATTATGCATCACATAAAGAAATAAAAGACAAAACAAATTCTCTGTGCTATCAGCTTCTCCGGCATTAAATATGGAAACGCAGCACGAAGCGTACAGCTCGCTTTATTGCAAATATTCTATCAAAGTCCTCCAAAGTTTACTACTCTCTCTGCTTGTAACTCCCAACTTCATTTTTTCCCTGTGCTTGGCCTAGTTTCACTCCTACAACTGATGCTTCTTCAAAGAAAAAAAAAAAAAGTGTGGGAAGAGACTGACACAGAAAAATGAATAGCAAAGCATTTAAAACAAAACCAAAAAAAGGACATGCTCTGCATTAATGCCACTTTATATTTCATTATTATACTTAACTATTTCTTACTGCTAAAAAGACTTATGGGGAATGTTTTTTATATTTTACTTCTCATTTAATTTTAGCTTTTCAATCACCAGTTCTTTATGCTTCATCCCGGGACACCTTCAGTGACAAGGGACACATTGCAAATGAGGATTAACCCTTAGACAGGGACCAGGAATATCTCCCCACTGTCTTGCCTGTGCACTTAAAATGCTTTTTATTTTATTAAAAATTGTCCATCAACTGCCTGCTAAAAGTATGGAAAGTCTTTTGCATTAGCAGTCGCCAAATATTTATAATGAAATTTAACCTGGAGCAGAACTGCTTTGTTTCTCCATTAAATCTCAACTCCCCTTTTGAGAACCCTTTTGATGTGCTCCCCCCAGGGCTCCCCACCTCTTGCTCAGGATTTCTCTCTCCTTAGACACGAGCAACAAAACTAAACCCCAAGACCACTAAAGTTGTGATTTCAGTCTGGAGTACACATTTTTGCCCTTCCTTCTATTCCGTGGGATAAAAAGACCGGGTGGTGGCAGACTGGCTGCTTGGGTGGGACGTTCCTTTTGGGGACATTCAGGCTGAATGACTGTCCCAAACCCACAGAATGAGTGGACCAGCCATGCAGATGCATCATGCAGATACAAATCTTTCCTTTAGTGGTTAAAAAGCAAAATAAAATATTGCCTAATACTATTCCCCTTTATTGGACAGAGATTTTCCTCTTCTTTTTTGATACTTTAAACTTACATTTAACCACCCTGTTTTGCAGAATGACATTTGGTAAGCTATGGACTTGATTTAGCCTCCACTGCTGAGAACTGACATTTTCCCACTGACTTCTCCCAACACCTTCTCTCGCCTACGAAAATAAACATCTTTTTCCCAGTGATGAGCCATAAAGAAGCCAAATAACCTTACATTTTCTGTCCTGCTGATCTTGTTTTCACTTATTGGGCCAGTCAGTCCTTACCCCAGCCAGAAAATGCTCTAAATGACCTGTAAGTCAGTCGATTTTTGTGTAATCAACACTAAAAAAGCAGGCTTTAAAAACGTCCAGTGGGAGCAGAATCCCCAGGACTGGCTCTGACCGTCACAGGAGTGAGGGACCCTCTTTCCTCAAAAGCAAGTGAATCGCCCATTTTTCTGCTGTATGTGTTAACACCACTGAAAATATTAGCACACATCACTCTGCTTCTGCAGGAGCGTACAGAAACAGAAGCAAAGTACAGAGCCAGAGACTGTACGTGGAAGAATAAAACGCTAGAGACTAATTACAGCAGTGCTACTCAAAGACGACAGCTCGGTTATTTAAATTTCATAGAGAGGAAAATCCAGCACAGGTTTGTCAACAGGTTTCTGAAGAGCCCAAATGACATTTCACACTTTTACAGATGCTGCTATCTAATTATTCCAATAAGACTAATGCCTAATGGGCTTTCAAAATTCTAGATGTTAATTTCAATGCTTTTAGGCTTTTTAAGTATGTGGTATTGACATTTACAATGGTTGGATTTACGGCACAGAGTTTTCGCCTGTTAGATAAAGTTCAACATGTGCAGAATTACCTTCAAAAACTGTAAGGGCCGCGGTGAAGAGACCCAAATCTTATCAGCTAGAAAGAGTCGTGCAGGCACAGATCTCTCCTGCCAACACAGAGCTGCTGTGCAATTACAGAATGCTGCCAGCTGTAAGAAAAGGCAAATCTATGAAATATCCCTCTGCATTCAGCCTCCACATCCAGCATATTCATACTGAATTATGCCACAGTTTGACCCATAACAATATATATATTTTATATATATATAAAATTATATGTATATAATTAATATATACAACACGGAACTTACATATGCACATCCCCATGAGTGTGTGTGTGCACCCTGTATATGCTTTACTTATAGCCAGTGGAAACAAAATAGAGCTCTAAAGTCTCTTCTCTTCCTGCCATTTATCTGCTATATGCTCCTGGACATTTCACTTACAAATAGATGTGGGTGAAACCATCCTCCGGTTTTATTTCTCCCCACTAATGCCTGAGTGGCTGCATTTTCACGTTGCTGAACAGCAGAAGGGCAATTTCAGACCGTGAAATAAGTCTGATTTTATCCTCTCGAGTCTGCCAGGGTCCCCGCTTGTAAAATGGAAAGTAAGACTTTTCTCTATTTAGCAATAGTTATGCAAATTTAATATAAGTTTTAAAAGAATACAGTTATAAAAGGACAATCATTATTGACTTATTGTCGATGCATTGATTTTGGTCTTTAGCTAATACAAATGAATATATGAATAAATTTCCAATCTTTTTGATCACTACAGTGCAAGAGACTAAATTCGGAATGAATCCCAAGCAGATTGAGGAAGGTGACAGTGCCCAGCGAGGAGCACTGGGAGCCGGGAGCGCAGGGACCTACAGCCGCTGGCAAAACGCCCTCATTTTGGTGAGGAAATGGCAAAAAATGCAGTATTATGGCCGTTGCATGGCATTGTTCTAGCAGCGTTGCCAGGGAAGAAACTACTGCCATCTCCTTTATTTTTACCCCATTTCCAGCCCACCTCTCGGGGTCGGCAAGGAAAAAGGAGAAGCAGAACTGGGGGTGGAAGGTAAGAGGGGACGGGAGCTACAGGGGAGGGAGAGAGCTCCATCCTCTCACTTTAGGGGTGATGTGGCCACCAGCACATCGGTGTACATTTCCCAAGCCGTTAAAACTTTTGAGCAGCAAAATATTTAGGAATTGCATGTTGATTACTGCAAATTTTCTTGGAAAGTATCACGTCGCTGTGATTTATAATTCACTCCCTCTACTTTTTCTATTTGGTCTCGGAGTCCATCATGTTGCAGTAACATAAAACTTTTCCATCTTCCAGTTTTTAAAGCATTCTGTGGATGTCAGTAAATTTTGGTTGTCTGGCATTATCCCTTGGGGGCAGGTGGATACGATCCCCACACCTCCAGGAAAGCAGATCCCACGAGCTGGACAAAGCTGTACAGGCAAATCCAGGCTGGCTTCCTCCCAGTCCGCAGACACCATCCTAATTCCACCTATTTTCCACCTAATTCCACTTATTTTTTAATATAATTAATTTTAATAATTTTTAATAATTTCAAAAAGTGAAGCACTATATGTATATTTACTGGTTTTATAGAGTTATTTTTATTATATTCACATACTTATAATTGCCTGTGCCCATACTTGGAACAGCATTTCCAGCTTTTATAATTACAGTTACTTAACCCGCAACGCAGCCAGATAAGCAGTTCAAAAGTCATTTGGAATTTCATTACTGCAGCAAAGGATAATGTAACAGCCTTCGTTGTTAACCAAGCAAGGTCACGTCACCCAATGGAACACACAGAACTGGTTCTGTCCTGACGTTTCCCTGATGCTCTTCTCTCCAGTTTTAAGAAGCTCATGGAGGGTACGTCTCCTTTTTCCCTGAGAAATTATTCTGATGTCTAAAAGAGTTGCCCTAAGAAGTAATTTTTAATTAGGAGGTGTTTACGCTCAAAGCACTGCTTCTTTTTGCTTGTAAATAACTGCAGAAAACAAATATTCCCAGAAGAGCAAGTGGCTGCAATGACGTTGTCTTGCGCAAGACATGGTTCATTTTCGGCTTTGTCCAGGAGCTCGCACGGCACTGGCTGGTCCCAGGGCTCAGATTCATAGAATCATAGAATCATAGAATGGTTTGGGTTGGAAGCGACCTTAAAGATCATCTAGTTCCAACCCCCCTGCCA
>JAOXNO010000004.1:34240064-34251548 GCA_028565335.1 Limnodromus scolopaceus
GGAAGGGAAGGGAAGGGAAGGGAAGGGAAGGGAAGGGAAGGGAAGGGAAGGGAAGGGAAGGGAAGGGAAGGGAAGGAGAATAGATCCAAATAGAAAGGAGAAAATATCAACAGAGAAGCCATTTCCAAACATATGGTAGTATTTTTATAGCACTTAACTATTATCTACATTTTAACTGTTCTTTCTTTAAGGACATTTAGAACTCATAGTTATTATTCAAATTACGTGCTCCAGAAGTGCCACATGAGCCTACCAAGGATCCTCATCTTAATCTCATCTAGAAGAGACCAGCTTTGCTTTGGTCCTTCGTACATCCAATTAAATGAACATCTGTGTGCCATGTGAAGGCACTTCTTTCTCATTCCTGCACCAGCCCTATGTTTAGTGATGGAGCTGGCAGTTCCCACAGCACTGGCCAGCTTGCCAGGTCCACTCTCATCACTTACTTTTGGAAGTCTCACTAAGGACGTAACAAATCTTGCTTTTAAGTACCAAACTCAGAGCTCCTTGAGAGAAATATACCAGCTACTGAGTGCATCCTTTAGAAAGAAGGAATTAATCAGACTTCAGACATTCAAGTTGCTTCAGGAATTCAAAATCCCAGCTGTGGAGGCTTCACAGAGAATAAGGTAGCACATACTGGCGAATATTTAAGATTTTCCAAAGTGCTTAGAATTTGCAGCAAATATTTTACAGCTGCAAACAAATTTTACAGAGATTAATCAAGGGAATTAGTGAAATATCTCAGAGAGGCTCCTGCATTAACAAGATCCATCCTCAAGGTGACGGAGTTTCTAGAGAGGTAAAATGCTAAAAAAGTTTCTATTACTTTAAAGACTTGATTCCTAAGGGAACGGTTCTCTATAAATCATATTTCCATAATGTAGACGGGAAAGTGTGGCTAGAGCACTTTCATCTAATTTTCATAAAGTGTCTCGAATGAGCAAGAAGTACCCATCCCTGAATATAGATATTTCAGAAAAATTAAGAGAAAAATGATGTCTTAGTTCAAGCTTCCCTGAGGCAGCTTCAAGTGGAGAAATACGGACTTATTTAGCAAATTATGAAGGTAGAATTTTATATATACTGAGATACTAGTAATGATTAAGGATTTGCTCAGAGGCCAGGCTCTTACTCCCCTTTTAAATTCCAGGATTTGAATGGAGAAAAAAGGGGCATGTTTCACCAACAATTAATCTCTTTCCATAGGGATGAAAAACAAATGAATCATTGTCCATACAAATTCCTAGCTCCTGTCATAAAGCCTTTTGTTAACAGAAGTTGGGAAAATCAACAGCACTGAAGTTAGTAATCGATTTTCTACTGACTTCCACTAATGGGTCTCTGCACTCGTGCTCTCGTCCACTGCTGATATCCTCATGAGCTAAAAATCTTGTAAATAACTTTCAGAGAATCACAGAGTTTGAGGTTGTCAGAGACCTCCAGAGCTCGGCTGGTCCAGTCCCCTGGAGCAGGTGGCCCAGGACTGTGTCCAGATGGGTTCTGCACATCTCCAAGGATGGACACTCCACCACCTCCCCAGTGGTACTCGGTCACCCTCACACTGAAAAGTGTTTCATTGTCCAGAGGGACACTCCTGTGCCTGTGTTTTGTTAGAATGGACTTCCTAAATTTTATTAAATGATATTTAGAAATAAACCCTAAGCTTCTTTCCTCACTAAATTACAAGAAAGCTACTAGAGAAAATAGAAAATTAGATGACTATTAATAATACAGAAGGGGAAGAAATCCTTTTTTTTACTGTTTTGACCCAACTTAAGCTTAAAGATGAAAACACATCTTCTTTTGAAAACATCAAAACATTTTTTCAAGGAACAGAAATGATGGATAAAGTTTTTGAATTCCAAAGGAAAGGAAATCAGTATAATTACATCTGTGGGCAGCAAGCTAGTGTTTAAGAAAATAGAAATTCATGAGATACAATTTACTACAATTTGCCAAATAAAACCAGGATGAAGAACTTTCCAAAGGCTTTTAAGAGCTAAGAGGTTCACGAGGCTGTGAAATTCATGAGGAATTTGCATTAGTATCAATTCACGGGTTTGTTTACTACTGGCTTTCTTCCTCTGGCATGAAAAAGAACGTTTTTGAAAACAGCATCCTGAAGTTAGAAAATTGCTTAAGAAATGCTGCTTAGAGGCAAAAAAAAGTCCCTCTAAAGATTAATTTTAAAGCTAGTTAATATTTCAAAATTATGTGAAATCATCTCAGTCTTAATATTACATTTCATTAAGGTACTTAATTACATGTAGTTTGGTTTAGAGACTGTTCAGCTGCGTGGGGCCAAGCGAATGCTTAAGCCCCTGCCTGAACTGGGTAATAACACTTGCAAAAAGGATTTGTCTCTTCTTTCCCACATTGAGAAGGCAGCTTGCGGGCAACCAGGAAAATTGAGTTTATTTGTTGTGAACTGATTGCCAACAAATTCAGTCTCTTGCTCCTCCCAGATACTTTGACATGCAAAAAGGGTGAATTTCACAACTCCTAAAGGCACAGCCCGAGAAAGGGGTGGGCATTGCCTGAGGAACCCACCAGCAGCTCCCAGTCCTGGTCTGGTTTTGTTTGGCAAAAAAATCACTTTTGAATTATTTTAGCCGGTGGTTTCCAAGCTGTTAGTATTGTCCTGTTGATAATACCAATAATCCTTTGGACTATTGATAGTCCAAGGTCCAGATGTGCTCTGTAAGAGCCAATACTCCTGCTTGCAAAATAGGAAAAGTAAAAATTTTTATTCTCTGAAGCAAAGAAGTAGCTACTATCAGCTTTATCTATGAGCTAATTAATTTACTAATTTAATTTACCAGGCTTTTAGAAACCTGGTCTAGTGGGAGGTGTCCCTGCCCATGGCAGGGGGTTGGAACTGGATGGTCCTGAAGGTTCCTTCCAACTCTAACCCTTCTCTTATTCTATGATTTTCCCCTGTGTGAACTACCAGAGAGTTAATATCCACAATTTCCAGAGAACACATACCAAGGAAGTTTGAACTGAAGGTGATGTATACGAGTGCTCCCACATTAGCCAAAAATGATGCTTGCAGAATGGGTTTTTTTCATAATAAACACGTCCCTTTGCAAGCAAGACAAGAAATCGCATCATGTTCCCACGGTGCTCCCAGACCAAACTCATAAACATAGATTTGCTCACTCTTTTCCTGATTTCTTAAAACCCTATCAGTTTTTTGAGGCTGACAGGCCTGGCTTTACAACACAGCAGCTGTTCTGCTCTGCCTAGTGCAATATTGATTTTTACAACAAGCTCTGTAAATATCAATATTTTTGTACTTCAAGCAGACGAGAAGCAGCAGAGTGAAATGTACCCTGCCAACCAAACACGCCGGGTCAGGCTGCAGAGAGCCAAGACAAGTTTAATGAGAAAGTAAAACAGACAGGAAGAAAAAGAGCTTGGAAATAGAAAATAAGCTGCAGAGGAAGAGATGAGAGCTCAAGTGAAATAGAGGAAAGGTGGGCAGAGAAACCGCAACCACTCTTTGGGAGCACGTCAAGCCTGAAAGAGAAATAAGTGAGAGAAGAGAGAAGACAGCCCTAGGGACAGCAGGGAGAGCCACCAGGACTGGAGAAGCAGGCTCTGAGGTTTTCTCATTTTCTGATTATTTTAGCTAAATCCTGCTTGCCCATGACAAAGTGAATACATTGGTCTCATTAAGCAATGTTTTGTGATTTTGTTAGATTTTTCGATCCTACACAATTGAAGAAACTGAATTTGTGTGTTATTTATTTCACGGTTGCCTTTTATTCCAAGGGACACGGAGTCATCATCTTCCTAAACCCAGCCCAGCTGTGGGCTTCAGCGGGAGTTAACTGGCCAATGGCTCACTCCAGAAGTGAACATGGAACACGGTGGTTGTGGATAGGAGCTGGAGCCTGTGGTGGGCTCACCCTGTCCCGTGGTGGAAAGGGTTGGCCAAGCACTGTGCAGGGAGGTTGGAGAGGTCCCAGGACCTCCTGGGAAGGTGCTGCCCCATGCCCACCCTACAGCACCCTCGAGACGTGCCACTACAGCCCAGAGGTTTGCCATGTCCTGCATGTATGGCTTCTCTCTGCGCTCAGAGACCATTGAACGGAAGATGGGACAGAATCAGCCCTGTTGCCACATTTGCTGGTAAGAAGCCAAGTGGACAAGGCAAATTGCAAGATCTGTGAATATTTTTAGTATTTTTTCTCACGTTACTGTTTATCTGTAGTTTCAGTAATTCCTTTACATCATGGATATAACAGAAATCTATAGACAAAACTGCATTTTTATTATTATTTTCTGAAGCCAAACATGAGCAAAATTAGCAAATATTGTACAGCTGAGTGGAGGGAGGTATGAAGCACAACATACTCCCTGCGTGCTTTTAATTTGGTTTATGTTTTTAGGTAGGTTGCTCATTAAAATGCTCATGAACTAGTAATTCAGATGGAAAGAGCTGTGGAATGCCAAATTCTGAAGGTTTCCTCTAATTTTTATTAAGCCACAGACTTAAACAGATCTCTGAAGGACTCCTCTTTCTATAGAGAAACCAAGTCAAAAAACATAAGAAAAACCACCCGCTGCCAGCCCTACCGACTTTCTGAGACTCAGCTTTTACAGCTGGTAAGAACTAAACTGCCAGAAATGGAATTAAGTTGGCTTTGGGGTTTTTGGTATTCTTTTTCCCCAGCTTAAAAGTGGCCTCCTGTTACCTGTACAATGACACAGACTTTATTTAAATGAAGAACTAATATATTTTCAGTTAAGCACGACAGCATTCTTATGTATTCTTGGCAAAATAGTCCATGTCAAACTGCTCTAAGACCACTCTTTCCAGCATTCCCTCACCCAAATGCTAAACCCATGTCTCTCCATTTTCTTTCATGATATTTTATGTGCCAAAAATGATGTGACTTAAGAGCTCTCAAATAAAAATATAACACTCCTCCAATGTGAACTGAGAAAACTCTTTTTTTTAAGAAGAAAACATACTTTGACCAGTATGCCATTATTATATCTGCCGTTAATTACGCCATTTATTAATTTAAACCTTTTTTCACCTACCTCACACATATTTGAAATAAAATATTCAAACACATTCTGTGTCTATAAAAGGGTAAATTCAGCTGTGAAACAGAACAGATTTCCATTTTCCTAATGCTTTTTGGCACTTGCTGCTGTCCAGTTACATTAGTCTGTAAAAGTGTTTCCAGCTATATCAGCCCCTAAGTATTTACCAAACCAAATGTGAATTTATAATTCTGAGTAAATAAGTCCTACATATAAAGTCCCTCAAGAATTAAGAATACGTAATAGAAACAGTTTATACATTTTAAATGCCTATAATCATAACACTGTTCCCAAAAACATGATATATGTTCCATCAGGAAAAAATTAGCTTTTTAGGTAAATTCTTGACAAGACGTAACCTTAATAGCTTGCATTTTTTCTGCGCTACATGTGATTTTGACAGAGAAAAATAGAGGACATTTCAGACACATTATGCGTTTTGACATTAAGTAACTAGCAATTAGCTGAAGTACATAATTGCATCTTAATGCAGCAAAAGGAGAAAATAACAAAAAAAGACTGGGGAAAAGTGTTATAAAACTGGGCGTTTGATGATAGATAAAACAAAAGAAAAAACAAAACAAAACAAAATCTGGGTGAGGTAAAAAAAAATCCCAGAGACACTGAAATCGCTCATACCAGGCTGAAAATGAATGTAGATAAGATTCCCCAAACCTGCATTCCTTGTTCAGCCAGAATTCCTGCGATGTACTTACAGATGGGCTCACTAAATACAGGTACACGCAGCGCCAACACCACCCATGCCAGGCAGAATATTACTCTGCTGAGAAAAAATAACATTATTTCCAGCCACTCTTCTTTGCACTCAGCTTGTTCTGGGAATTTTTCCTGCATGCTATGTTACCATCAGTTTCCACAGCAAGGAGAGAAGTTCAGAAAAGCAAATTGGAGTAAATAGCAGCAGAGCAGCTGGCACCGGGTGCCATGAAGACCTTACAAACTCAGGTAAAATATATCGAGGCAGTGAGGGAAGTCAAGTTCTGCAGTTGCTTGCAAGCAAGGGAAAAAATGGAAATTTGACCTGTTTTAGAAAAGGATTCTAAAGGGTTTAGAAAAGTGTGTAAGGTCCCACATCTTGCATTCCCAGCAAAGGGCACAGCACCCATCACTGACCAACGAGAAACACCTCAGCTGGCTGATACACTCATCCCTAGGGATGATGATAAGAATAACTATGGAAATATTTATTTAAGATTAGACTCTAATTAGAGAATTGCATGAGCTGCAGGTGGCAGAAGACTGCTTTTCATGTTAATCAAGAGACTGCAGGCTTTTCTCTGACATCTGGATTTGCTCAAAGTCATCAATAACCTTGTCACTTTGAAACCTTCTGCAAACCCCCCCACTCCTTTGCTCCTGGGCTGCTCCTGCCCATCCTCCAGCATGAGGAGGGACAAGGTCATCGTACCCACCCTTCAGCACTGAACGGCAAGTCAGTTCTGGTCAGAGAGCCTTTGGAGATCCCAAACTCTCTTGAAAGGGATGTAGGATGGAAGGGACCACAGACCAGCTTCACACTTCACAGCTTTTCCCCTGTGAGTTAATTAATTTACTAATTTTATTTACTGGGCTTTGAGTAACCTGGTCTGGTGGGAGGTGTCCCTGCCCAGGGCAATGGGGTTTGGAATGAAAAGATGATCTTTAAGGTCCCTTCCAACCCAAACCGTTCTGTGATTCTATGATGTTATGAATTTAGTAAGGGCTATTGGGGTTTAGTGAATGGTTGGGGTTTACTGAGAAGTGTGGCATTCACGAATGCAACTTCACTTTATGGCTTCTCCCATCCTCTCACCACGAGCAGAACAGGGGCACAACGATTTGCCCACAGCTGAGGTGACACAAGAAATTGGTATTTGAAGTGTGAACACAGGCCGGCCATTCCTTCCATGTGGTTCGTTTAAATACATACCTCTCAATTCTTATGGTCTCTCCTCAAATCTCACAAGTTAGCGCAAAAGCCCTAATTATGGTTGGGGACATACGTGTGTACATGTGTCAAAGGCAGTGGGGCAGTCCTGTTCAGTCACGGGGATCTCAAAATTAATAGCTAAGCAATTTTTCAATGAACGCTCAAGACTTTAAGCACCTGTACACTATAATAAATGATAGTGATCAATTTTATTTTAAATAAAACGCTGAACTATTGAAGTGACTTCTCATCACTAGAGCACTCATAGTTCTTCACTCAATCTTAGGATCAAATCTTCCTTTTGACCTGAATATTGTGACATAAAATAACACCTCTCAGCACGGCGTGCCACAAAACTACAAAAAACATTTTAAGCTCTAAAATATACACTCCCGGAAAAAGTGTATATTCACAGGTACATTTTATTAGCAACGCAAGCAAGATATTTTTATAGTGAGTTTCTAACGAACAGATTTTCAGATAATTTTCCCTAGATCGCTAGGAATTGCACATAATGATGCCAAACCTGATCTTCTGGAAAGTTTCCAGAGTCATATTGCACTCCATCACGGCGATTGCTATACTCAGCACAGCATTTATTGTCACACGAAATGCTTCAGCGCTATTAGGAAACATCTGAATGTCGCTAAGTTGCTAAATCTGACAATTACAGACCTGTCCCCCATCACTTTTCACATAAAATCTGACCACATCGACCTCATTGCTTTAAAAGGACTTTGATGTCTTGGAAGGTGAATCCGGATTTCGGTGCACATTAGCATATTAGCATAATTAAATTGGTTCTGGCTTTAGGGTGGCCAATCAGACTGTGCAAATGTGGTTACTCATGGAGCTGTTGAAATAATTTGCCACTTGAGAGTTATAGTAAAACAATTCAACCCCGCTTTGCTACAGAAGGAATTAAGTCAGAAACACGAAATCTATCAATCTTCCAGCAAACACTCGAGTGTTTGAGAAGACACTTCTCCACTTCCAGGAGCTGCAGCGGTGACCACCACACACCACATGGTCCTCTGAGTTGCTCATTTTTATATGAAGTATTGTTCGATTTGTGGACTTCATCACATGAAAAGGAATTATGGAAATGAAGCTGAATCCAGAAGTGCAGGCAGCAGCCTGTACTCATGATACCACACAACATCACCAGCAAGGTGATATCAGACTTTCGTAGTCAATTCTCTAATTAGATAGTTGGGAATAGCTGAATTGCAGTCCCATTTTAAATATGGAGAGAAGTTTTCCTTAGCTGACCTTAACAATGTAAACCCTTTTTCAAATTTTCATTTTGAATATCTGGTTTCTGGAGCAAGGTACTGGTGGGCCACCTTGGACTAAAGCCAAACAGCTTTGCTGTGCACTGGGAAATATGAAATATTTGCAGCAATGTACAGAAATAACCAGCCAACACTCATGGAAAGGAACAGAATCAGAGACCCAAAGGTCTTGAGGAGGAGTTGGGTGGTGGAGTATGTGCTGGGGGTGACTGTCCTGGAATGTCTCCTTCCCCCTGCTCCGAGAGCTCCAACCTTGGCCTTGTGGGAGCTTCTGGCACCATGGGCACCTCCAGGGATGTCACCTTTGGTCCTGACTCCACCCAAGAGATTGTTGTCAGCAGTAACAAGGAATGAATTTGGGCAATAATAACGTTTGAAAAAGGAAGATGATTCTTTTTGGTAGTCTGAAGGTAGTGCAGCAGCCCCAAAACAACAAAGAGTTGGACTGTGTTTTTACCAAGCAGCGGCTGGAGGAGCAGAGCACCAAGGTGGAGAAACATTATTTCCTGAAGGGTTTAGTCTAAAAACCGTCACCGATTTAGTTATTACTCTATAACAGAGCAAATATGCAATAGCACAGGATGCACTGCTTTCTCCTGTAATCATGCCTTTTACTGAACATCCCTCAGCACACTTTCATATTCAAATCAGACGAACATTAGGCACAGTAATAAAATAATATTTGCAGAGCTTGAAAGAGCCTTGGTACCTTAACAAAGAGAAAATTAGCAGGCTGTGAAAAGGTAAACAATATTTTTAAAACATCAGGCATGAAAGACAGAGAAAAGCCTTGTTCAGAAGAAGTAAGGGTCAGTACTTCCCAGAAGGGGCTGTGATTTTTACAGCAGCCGGGGGTGACCCCAGCACCGCCCATGGACAACGAGCGCCGAGCACCGGCACATCCAGCAGCACCACACGTCAATGGAACGTCCTCCCACCTGCAGCAACAGCCAGAGCTTCCCGTGGTCTGTTACTGCTCTCGTGGTGGCGCCTATGGTGACGGAGCCACATTTTTCCTACATTTGTTCCTATATTTCACCGGATAATTTTATTCCTATAATCTGTTACCTGACACCAATACGACAAGCCAGCCAATGAATTTTCATGGCATTATTGCACTTCTCAGTGGTGGATGAAGTCAATCAACTCAAAACAAAGTAAAATAAAAAGAAGTTCTCACCACCGTAATTGTAACATTACTTTCATCAGGAACTGTACAATGTTAGCCCTTTTATGCCTCAAAATCCACTTCCTTTCACAGACGCTATCGTATGTTCACAGCTATAAATATAAGAAAAAAAGACTCTGTATTTTGGGCATATGGAATTTTGACATTTAGAATTCTGATCTCTTTTTACTTTTTAGTTTTATGAATTTCTTTCTGCAAAAATAGATCCCTCAGCTCCAAGTATCTAACTGCAAAGAAGAAGGAAGAGGGTTAGCTAACAAAATTAGCCTAAAATTTTACAGTCATAACACTGCTGAATGGCCAACATAACCAAGAAACAGATGTTTATCCGTTTTGAGGAGAATACAGAGCAAGCACAAGGCAGTTGGCAATATACAACAAATAAATGTACTCTGTTGCTACTGCAACCACTTACTTGCTATCAAACATCTTATTGCAGGACAAGCAAACACATTAACCTGTTTAATAGCATTTTCGATAGTCCAACATTGAAGAATTTGCCAACATTAACACAAGTCAAAACTACTTGTTATTCACTATTGATTAGATTTCTATAATAAAAGATTAGACAGTGTTTGAGATGACTCCTTCATGGTCCAGGGATGTGTGTGGGTGTGTATTATTCTCTCTGGAAAGGTTTTAGTGTAATTGTTGTCCCTAAACACCACAGACCCCACAGTCCCATGAAGGGGAAGAGCAGACCGTGCATGGTGTCTGACATAGCCGTGCCCTACAGCTGTTAAAACCCAAATCTGTTCATTTTATTCCACTGCCATGGCGACAGGAATTCAGAACAGGGATGCAGAGGAGTTGAAGACCGGATGATCCCTGTCTGCCTGGTGGTCCTCACCTCAGCGAGGCCCAGACCAGGGTAAGTATGAGCACACGTTAGGAGGACCTACACTACAGCAGGTGTAGATACTCCTCTGCAGTTGCACTTATATAGGGGAAAGTACAATGATGAAAGTGTTACCTAGTCAGTGTGAAAGAAAAATACCTTATGAAGCACTTGTGGCTTTTCAGAAATAAAAGATACAGTGGAAATGTAAGAAAAGAGGAAACAGGTTGTCAGTGGCGCAAATGAGAACAGTGGTCCCACCGGCAGTGGGGTGGAGTGGGGCGACTGGACAATGGGCTGGGCTCTGCTGAGCAGTCACAGCCAGGGAACGTGTAACATCAACACCCAAAACCTGTAAGAAACAAAACCTTTACAAACTCAACATGAGAGAATATTAGCATTACAAAAGCTTTGCCCTTTAGGCTGAAAATATGATGCAAATACTTGCCAGCATCTCATCTCTAATTTCTGGCATAATTATTCTATGTGAGGAAAGACGCTAATTTGAATGTCCATTTAGAGCACTGATCAAATTGATGCCACTGTTGGAATTCAATTATCTTCTTAGGTTTTCAGCATGGCAACCTGAGGCAACGTGTGTGTCTAACACGACATCGACATTTGTTTATATGCTGAGATAATCAGAAGTGACAAGAAAGTGAATATTTTTTTAAAAATGGACTACCTTAAAATGGTTCCGTTTGCCGAATATATTTTCCCAGGGACATTTGAGAATCATGGACCCCTCTGCCCCAGTTCCCTGATAGTGTCTGCCTTCCTCAGGATAACAGACAAGGAGCACAGTTTGGGGACAGCGGCTGCAAAGTCACAGAAATGCAGAGCAGCCAGATGTGGAGTGGGATCATGAGGTTTTAAACTTCACGGGAGACATAAAAATGAATCAAGATGTCATGGTTTGAGAAACCCACAACAGTTTATTGTCATTTAGGCAATTATTCTCTCCCCCGATGAGCCCTCCCCACCCAGGAAGGGGAAAAACAAGGAAACCCAAGGGCTGAATATAAACAGATTTAATAGAATAAGACTAGATAATTAACATTAATAACCCTAAAGAACCAGTATTGATCCCAATGTCGATATAGAACGCCCCAGGACTGTCCCCAGCCCATTCCCCAGCAGAAGCCGTGCCCTCCCCGCAGGGACAGCC
>JAOXNO010000004.1:34251849-34263769 GCA_028565335.1 Limnodromus scolopaceus
CTCAGGCACTGGACTCTTCTAAAAGTGCAATTTTCCCAAACATTAGAAGAGAAATTAGCCCTTTGTCACTCAAACCAAGATTATTCCCCACCTCGCAATGCAGCATCTCACCCCAGACCATCAGAAATGAACTAAGTGGTGGGAAAGGAAGGGACAAGTGAAAGTCCTGTGGTGCAGATGGAGACTGCTGGTTGTGGCAGAACTCCTTACATGCCCAGACAGGGAGCGGCATCCCTGCTCCAACTGAGATCCTGGCAGGGATGAGGGACCCAGCAAGGGGAGAGGCTCCTGCGGAGCTGCGACCCCGAGCCCTGGGGAGAGGGGGCTGCCAGCCACGGGGAGCAAACCCAGCACCGCTCCTCGCGTGGCCGTGGGAAATCCCACTTCCCCACTGTTCCTCCAGTACAGGGATACAAATGTACCATTCTCCGTTGTGCTTCTGATGGCAAATCTGAGCAACAATGTCTTAAACATCATGCTTCACAGCTCAGGACCCCACTGCCAGTGAGAACCCCCACCGTAAGGCTGCACCATGACCTGGGCTGCAGCTCGGGAGCTCATGCTCCACATTCCCTTGATAGAACTGACACACAGCATCAGTCTCAAAGGGGATTTGTAGGTATTAATTGTGTTCTGTCATTCAATATTCCTTTATTTCCCAAAGACATCCATCAGCCTTTCCATCTTGGCATAACTAATCCACAGAGAACGTGTGTACAGGGATTTCATGCATCCCTTAGCCAAACTAAACCAACTGTGTTGGGTTCCTTTTTTATTTGCACCTGGAATTCTGAATTAGAACCAGAATATTTTCATCTAGCCACAGAACCTTCTGTATTTAATTTTATCGATAAATTCTGGTACTTGTTTCTATACCCAATATGGGACCCACACATCCTTTCTCTCTGACATCTCTTTCTATACCCAACATAAGCCTTGCACATCCTTTCTGTCTTTTCTACTTAATTTTCCACCTAAAGAGTTCTGGTTCTCTGCACAGATTTGCCTTAGTGGGCAGTCTTCAGCTGGCCATTGGCAATACTACCAGATGCTGAAATTTTATAACTCTCATTCAAATGGCAATTGCGCTAAATATTCTCAGCTTGCTCTTTATACATCGGTTGTTAAAAACACATTAATAATGTAAATAGAGCCCTAGTCAGGACCTGCTCAAATGTACAGCCACCCCAAACACAGCAGAGCTTCCCAGAAATACATCTAGTTTGAAAACGGTCACTACTGTTTCAGAAAAAAAAAAAGTAAAAAAAAAAAGCGGATTTTTGAAGTGATCCTCTAAATAAATTCTTTGCTTGGAAAACACATGAGCCTGCCGTTGCTGCATGACTGCCGGCGGCTTCACCAAATGTTCCTCAGCTTATGGTAATGGGAGGAATTAGCGAGGTCAGGGATGCTGCCATGGAGAAACTCTTTTGTTGAGTCACTGACAACTCTGGAAGCACGGATTAGGATATGAGGAGTAAAAAGAAATTTAGAGATAAGGTTGGAGGTTTTTTAGAGTCTTTTTAGTGTTGCTGGGAGAGGCAGCTGCTGCTTGTTTTTGAGATGCAAACTACAGTAACATTTTTAATTGCAGAGTGGATAAAGACAATGAATTGTAAATGCTTTTAAAGGAATATATTAATGAATGTAATATATGAAATGAAATTTAATTAAAATTGTAAAGTCATAAAGCTTTAAAGATAAAATGAATTAAGGAAAAGGCTTTATAATAAATTAATATAATACATGAACTGGAATTTAAAAAGACTGTAAAGGTATGTTAGATAGTTCTTGTATGGAAAAACAGTAATACACGTGGCTAACTTTTTAATTGGTTTTGATCACTAGGAAAGAATAGTTCCTGGCTTCATTTTACTTGAACATAATTTTTTATTTGTACATAATCTATTCTCTCATTCTAATGCTAATAGAATAGTAGAAATTAGGTAGCTATGCAAACAACTTGATTAGATTAGGCAATCAAATTAATCTCCAACAGCGTAAGTATAACCCCTATAGCATAAGGCATCTAGAGTTTCTGTCTCCAACTGCTAAAAATTTCTCGGTAACTCGAAGTGACCACTTCATAACCACCAATTCTTCATTAAGACGAATGCTTAGGATCTCACTGCCTGCTCTCTGCCTTTACCTCCCCTTCTGCATTTTATGGTCCCTGGCATTAGAGACTGTGCTCTGGGGAGCCCAGAACAACTCTGGGGAGAGCTCACACAACGCACCCACAAAAGACGGGCTGGGTTTTCCCACCCGTGCCTCGCCAACACCGGGAACGGGAGGAATCTGCAGGAAGCTGCCAGGCTTTACCCACCCCTTCCAGAAGCTCAAATACCTACACACCATCCTAATTTTTCCATTCATGTATCTCATAGCTACTATCACAAGGATGTCATTTATCATTTAATATCTGCGCTAATAAAAATAAGTGTGCGGCATCCATTCCAGTGTGAACAGATGCTACACCTCAGCCACTTCTCTGCTGGCGCCCATGCCAGCCAAGCCCTTAGAGGTCCAGGTCTCCCACTCAGGACTGTCACCACATCAAGATGGATTTTTTGTTTTGTTTTGTTTAAGGCTAAAACCTAAGTTCAAGATCTTTAAATCTTCCAGCTTGTTATTAATATTTTTGTTCTATCTTAACTTTTCTTCAATTAATCCATGTTTTTTCTTTCTTTTCAAGTAGACGGGTAAGACACACGAAGTTATTGGGTGTATTTGGATGGACCACTAAGCTGAGGTGATATCGCACTGATAAAAGCAATCCTACAATCTCCTATCTAAAGTGGATATGTCAGCTTTTACCCAACCTGTCATTAGAGTGGCCTGATATAACTCGACCTAAAAAGTACCCCCTTGAGGGAAAATATTTTTGAAAGGAGACGACTCTTTAAACTACCAAAATATACAGAGATCCAGTGACTGAAATTTCAAGACAGATTCACTTTAAGTGAACACTGGACGAGTTCATCCTAGGTTTTCTGTGTCACATGCAAGTCTTCAGGTAAAGATAGATTCCTTTTCTAAAAGCTGTGTTTTAGCTGAAAAAGAAACTGTGGACTAGATACAAAAATAACGCAGTGAGATTTTGTGGCACATAGGATTACATGATGATTAATGGTTTCTTCAAGGCTTAAAATCTGTAAATCAATTCCATGACAATAGTTCATGTTACATTTTACATGTGTCCATATTAGAGGTGTAGTTTGTGTCAGGTGTGAACTCAAGAGGATCTTCTGGACACTGCCTCTTCATCATCTCACACCTCAGAGAGGCCATGGAGGACATGGCTGCTTCCAGAAGAAACTAAGCTGGACAAGATGCTCAGGGAGGGCGGGTGCTGCACAAAACCAGCTAAGGGGCCAGAGAAACACAGCCACCCAAAATACAGCAGCTGAAAGAGGTGTAACTGTGGATACTGGGTGGACACTGGATCCTTTGGGTGAGCTGTTCTGCTCCCCAGCTCCTCTCCCACGTGCCCCAGGACTTGCTAAGGCAGCCGTGGCCTTAGAGAGCCCTGGGAGCAGGAGAGTGGTGGGATGGCACAAGTTCTGAGAAACAGGCACAGGCAAGAGAGCAGCAGCAGCACTGCCTCAGGAACCACAAAGAGAATGTAAGAGAGCATCCTTGAGTGTGCCAGGGAGCTACTGCAACTAATTATTTCAGAAACCCAGCCTTAATGTTTGGCTGACGTGTCAGTGATGAAATATTCATTAACAAAGACTACAACATCTGACAGCTCTGGCCAGATGTACCATATTCTCTTATTCTAATATATGCTTTAGGAATAGGAAGTTGTCAGATAAACGGATGATCCCTCTTTGTTATACATTTTCATCTTCAGAAAATGCCTACATGTAAATATTTCAGAATCTGTTGTTCTTCTTCAACTGTGCTGCACTACACAGAAATAAGCACTTCATGTGGAGAGCCACAAGCCAGTAGGAGTTGGGAGGCCTGAAATCTCCGGGGAGATTAGTCCTTAACAGGTTTTAAGTGCAATTGCTGGAGACTAAAAACAATTTTAAAAACCTGCTAAGGAGAAGCAATAATCTAAATGAAGTGATATCCAGCTTTAGTAGGACAACAAACTAGATACGAAAATGTATTTTTGCTTAGCCAAGTGATATTCTGTTTTCCAGAGAGAAAAAAAGGAAATGAGAGAAGTAGAGAAAATTGGAGAATGGACACTTAAAACTTTTAAAACTTCCCAGGGTACCAATCACAACCATGTGAATTTTGTGGATAGTAAAGGGGGAAAAAACGATGCCTCCTGACACTTCATTTGAAAGATGAAGTCTTCCAAACAGAGGCCAACAGCAGTAACTACAGAACCATCACCACAGGTTTTCATGTACAGGTAATTTGATATTTCAAGAGGGAAAGAAAATGTGCTGCGTTGAGAGGATTTATGGTTGACCTGAGGAAGGTGGCAGCTGTGCTCCCCACAGGACATAAATGGAGAGGGGCAGCTGGTTGCGGTGGTTACTGGAGGGGAGGATGCCTTTGGGTGCCTTTCTCACATCACCCTCCCAACCTGAGACCGCGGAGCAGCCCCCAGGATGGCAGCAGCCGAAATACCGAGTGCCAGGAGGTGAATGCTCAGTAGAGATCCTTCACAGGAGAAATATTTCGGTTGGTTTCAGTTCTATGTTCACACATATGTTTTCTCATTTATACATTCCTCAATAAATAAATCAATTGAAAATAATCAGGAATAAGGCATCAGCTGCAGTCTGAAAATATAATAAGCAAAACCTCTAAGCCCCAGTAAAATGCACGGGTAGATTTCTCTGAAGGCAATGGCCCAAACTCCTCATTGATCTTAAGCAGGTACCAGAAGAGGCTTAGTGCTTGCAGGGACCAGAGAGACGGGGAGTTGAGGTTTCCACATCCCGCGTCAGCCCAGAGCAGCAGATACCACGGCACCGCACGAACACGGGGTCAGTGCCATCCACAGCCACTTCACCACCAGATCACTCCTACATGCTCTTTTCTTCTGCTGCTGTGTCCCTCGGGCACTTCTCATTCTACTTCACTTAACTACAACTGTTGATTTTCCAGCTCAAGCTTACATATACGGCGTATTGCTTTTTTTGTTTGGTTGTTTTGGTTGTGTTGGGTTTTTTTGCCATTTTATCCAGTATTTTTTTCACTAATTGAAAATGTATATACTACAAACATCTCGGAAAGCAGTCATATTTCTTATTATTGGAGCAGGCTCCAACTGCACCTGAAAGGTCTGAAATATTAAGGGAAACACATGACTTTGAGTTAATGACCCATGACCATACATGGGTAGCCACTGTCAAAGATCACTCCAACACAGAAAAAATGTATTTTTTCCCTTTCAGTGAATTTATGTATTAAAACTTAGTGTTCAAAACAGCACAAATCAAGCAGGCACTTCAGGAATCAGTCAGAATTGCCCCATGGAGACGTGTGGGCTTACAAGGTCCCTAGCCCCAGGGAGCTCTTGTTTGCGTGGGAGCTCTGGGGCAGAGCATCCCAGGAACTTTTCTTCCGTGTTGTCATCGCTGAGCTCTCCAGCTTCAACCATATTTACTTAAGAATTTGGCACAGGCACTCTCCTTGTCCTTAACGAGCTTAGCTAAACTTTTACAAGCCCATGGCAGGTTCTGCTTGCCTTGCATAATCTGATGGGATGAAGTACTTTTGCCTGTGCTGGGGAATAATTTCTCTCCTATTTTTCACAGGGCTTCAAAACCTTCTCCAGTACAGCTGAAACAGCTTCTTCACTTTGCTGGTCTAAATTCTGCAAGATAAATGTGTTCTCTGTTCTCCCTCCTGCTTCCCAAGCGATAAACAGGCTATTATGTGGTGCTACATAGACTGTATGTAAACAGCTGAAAACAATATAAAAGACAATTTCACTATGACTTAAATCCAGAAGGGAAGAAGTCGCAACGTTTCGTGTCTTTGCAACAGCAAAGCAAAAATAAAGTTATTCTGGAATGACCCATTCATTCTGGAATGAAAGAAGTGCTTTTCTGGTGGTAAGAATATGCATTAAATGTGGAAATGGCAGTTCCATTAACAAAGAAGAATAAGAGATGAAGAGCAAAATACCATCCCTACAAAAAGTACAAGGGTGTTAATTTCCAGCAGCGTGCGAGCGGCAGGGGCAGCCTGGAACAGGCAGCCTTTATGGACCAGAATGCTCCAGAATGGCACTGGAATACAAAAAGTCTGTTGGTTTCATTAATGGATTTATGTTGTTTTTACACTAATATAAACAAGATGAGATTCAGGCTTTATCAGAGTTTCCTGACAAATATATTTATCCCTATTGCAAAGAAAGCTCCTCTTCTCATGAAAAAGGCACCCCAATGAAACCATGGTTACAGAGGTTGTCTTGTATGTTAAATAATGTAGTGCTGAATCATTTTAAGTCTCTAATCTCATTAGGATCAAACTGTAGCAAAGGATTAAAATAGAGATTAGAAACAGCACAGAAGGATACCCTGTCCCTCTGCAGGTACAAGGCAAAAAGATTTTACCCTATATTTCCTAGGTTATAGAATGGGCTTTACTTTACTAATCATTTTTTACTATATGAGCCTTAAAAATCTCAACATCCTTTTGAAACTTCAGATTCAAGGCAAAGAGTTAGGAATGACCTGCACGTCTGCCACCTTCTCTCTGTGCTGTTGTGAGAAGAAAGGATGGGAAGAAAAAGATAGTTCTGAGTGGTATTGCCTCGTCCTGCCTCCTTTTCTTCCTCAAAGTTTGCTATCTCCGCTTTGACTCAAATGAAAAAGTATTATGAAAACCACAAAATAAAAATAGGGGGAAAGATAAAATAAAGTGATTTTTTTCAGTAGTGCAGATGTCAGAAGTGCCGTGCAGGCTCCAGCCACCAGCACTCACAGTGAAGCCGTGGCTGCCGTTTGCTTTATTTCATATTACCGGTTTGGTATCAAGATAAAAAGCTCAAGCTTTCAGCTTTCCTAACTGATAGGACGTGTAGGTAAATCCGAGCATTTCCACTAAAACCAGTTGCCTTTTCCCCAGAGCTCAGCAGTCTGCACCCTCCCCAGTGGTAAAAGCTTATTCTATTTGGGTGCAAAACATAACTACCCTCTAACTCAGCCTCTGCTCTTCCTGAGGCAAGGCTACATATTGCTGCTTGCCTGGAACATGTAATGAGAGATTTCCCTCATTTACAGTTTTAACAAACTTTTTATTTACAGTTGTCTGGTTAGGAATAGGAGAAAATCCAGTTAACCCTTTGCTTCCAGCAGCCCTGCAGAACTGGAGACACCGACGGTTCTGCTGTGAAACCGAGATGTGCTCCAGCTCATGAGAGAATTAGAAGATGGGACAAATGGGAGGAGAGTATGAAGATGTAATGGGTGAGTAAGATAGAACAGGTATAAGAACAAACAAACTAAAAGGGTTCCTTGAGTTAAAATAACAGATTATTTTTTTTCCTGGAATAACCATGTCCATCTTGGTGAGTCATTAAACTGATGAAAACTTTCAATAAACTCACAATTATCCTTATGCAGAAAGTTCACCAAATTAAAGGAGTAACTCAGTTTCAGAATACATAGAAATGCTGACATTTCTTGAAAAAAATAAAGACAGACTGAAGTTCATCACCCTGAAATGTTCTAGTTGAATGCAGGACCTCAGAGCCCAGGCTCTGAGATCACTGATGCTCCACTCCATCCATCAACCCTAGAAAATGGGCAGGAGACTCTCCAAAGCACTTTTCCTCTAAGCAGGACAGGAAAGAAGAGAACTGCCAATTACTTCATTATGAACCTCATTACAATAATTTCAATATTTATCAGTCGTAAGAGATAGCTCTTACCTCTTAGCACTTACTGTCTAAGAGCCACACACTGACCCTGCCTGCGTATTAGGGACAATACTCTGCATATAAAGGGCTTTGGCAGAAATCCCATCACTTTAGGTGACCTGATCTTAATTTCATTGTCATCTGAAAGGATAAATTTCTGTTAAAGATTTTGCGTTTCTTGTATTTCTTACAGCAGATGGCTTGTATATTTATGTATGTATATGTACGGACACGGACAGCGTTTATTCCATTAGCAAGTAATTGTTCTGAGGATCTGTTTCCTTGTGATAAAAAACAGGATTTTTAAAAAAATCCAAACAAACAAACAAAAAGAAATGCCCTGGGTACACCAGAACTAATGACACACACAATGCCAAAGGTCACCAAATTAGACAGTGGTGCTCAGAAACCTTCCCCAGACGATGGAGTCTCTATGGGTACCATTAAACATCAGCTCAGTGCTCAGGAGGGGAGAAGGGAAGGGAAGGCATGGGCAGGAATTATACAGAAAGGCGCCGATGACAATGGGAAGTGTCATTATGCCAATAAAAATCCACAATAGCACCACAGTTTGCATATCTGACATCCTATCTCAAAAAGGATTTAGAAGACCTAGAAAAGGTACGAAAAATGTGTCAAGAATGGTTAACTAATTGCAGGAGGTTTTATTCAAAGGAAGATAAAATAAAGCGTTACTCAGTTTGAGAAAGAGAGGACGGCGCAGCGGATGTACAGAAAATCACATATGGCAGCAAAAGTGTGAAATGACAAACAAGTATTTGTTGTTTCTCAAAATGCAAGAACAAAAGGTTGTCGGAAAAGAATTAGACAGTAGGTGCAAAACAAAGAAAAGAAAGTATTTTTTCACATAGTGTATAATTAAACTGTGGAACTCATTACCACAGGATGCTGTGGGAACCAAACACAAAAAATGGATTTGAAAAGCAATTAGAGAAATTAATGGAAGAAAAGTCCATCAAAGCCTATTAAACGCAAAGACGTGGGCACAACTATTGACACAACATTCATCATCCATCAGGCAGCACTTCTATCCTGCTACGTTTTTCTGGAAAACACCATTTCCCACCCAAGCAGTGAAGGAAGTGCCTCCTCCTCTGCTGCAGCCCAGGGGTGGCACGGCCAGGCTCGGGGACCTTCTCCCCTCACTGACTTACCACAGAGAGACCTCCTGCTTCCTAACAGAGCAGGGTTTAACCACAAAAGAAAATAAAACCTTCACTAAAGCACTTACAAATTAATTACAGATGCTCATAAAAAATACTGGAAAATACCAATACTTGGAACAAACTGAAAACCTTTGCTGACTGTTACTAACCTCAGGTGAACTTCCAGTAGTTCTGGAAAAGACTTCTTGGAAAAGACTTCTTGGAAAAGACTTCTTGGAAAAGGCTATACCCATGCCTGGAGGCTGGCAGCAACATATATCTATCTTTGTTATATTGGGACCTGAGGGCTGCTAATTGATATTCTTTATGCGGTAACAATAAATGATGGTTGCATTTTCTTATTAAAGAAAGGAATTTCTGTGTAGAATTCCAGAACCACAGGCTGGCAGGGGTTGGAAGGGACCTCTGGAGATCATCCAGTCCAATCCCCTGCCAGAGCAGGATCACCCAGAGCAGTTGGAGAGGAACACATCCAGGTTGTGTTTGAATGTCTCCAGAGAAGGAGACTCCACCACCTCTCTGGGCAGCCTCTTCCAGGGCTCTGACACCCTCACAGGAAAGAAGTTTTTCCTCATGTTGCAATGGAATTTCCCATGTTCCAGTTTGTGCCCGTTGCCCCTTGTTCTGTCCCCGGGCACCACTGAGAAGGGTATGGCCCCATCCTCTTGCCCCCCACCCTTTAGATATTGCTCAGCATTGGTGAGATCCCCTCTCAGTCTGCTCTTCTCCAGCTGAACAGCCCCAGATCCTCAGCCTTTCCTCAGCAGAGAGGTGCTACAGTCCCTTATCATCCTCATAGCCTCCACTGGACTCTCTCCAGCAGTTCCCTGTCCTCTTGGAACTGGGGAGCCCAGAACTGGTCCCAGTGCTCCAGATGGGGCCTCCCCAGGGCAGAGCACAGGGGGAGAATCACCTCCCTCAACCTGCTGGCCACACTCTTCTTGATGCACCCCAAGATGCCATCGGCCTTCTTGACCACAAGGGCACATTGCTGGCTCACAGTCTTCTTTTTGTTCTTGGGGACTCCCAGGTCCCTCTCTGCAGAGCTGCTCTCCAGCAGGTCAGCCCCAACCTCTACTGGTACAGCAGGTCATTCCTCTCCAGGTGCAGGACCCTACACTTCCTCTTGTTGAACTTCATTAGGTCCCTTTCTGCGCAACTCTCCAGCTTGTCCAGGTCTTGCTGGATGGTGGCACAGCCTTCTGATGTGTTGGTGGACCCAACAGGAAGGTACCATTGAATTGGCCCTTTCAACAGCTACATTCACTTCGGTGGGGATAAGCCTCTGGCTGGACCTGCCCCACCAGCCTCTGCTGACACCAAGGCAAGGCTGGTGATGTCCCCATCCGCCACAGTGCTGCGGAGACCTCAGGGAGAAAAGTTTCAAATCTTTTCCTGATTACACCGAGATATATAAACCTATTTAGTGCGGACCGAACGTGCTGCAAGTTCTTATTGTGCTGGTATGGTTTTACTTAGGAAAAAAATTACAGCTAGGGTTATTTTGCCAGAGTTAAAAAAAACCATGCTGAATTGAAAAGTGTTTTTCTTGTAATTTAGAATCTAGACAGGAATAAAATGACAGCAAGTACCAGCCCTGGATTGCTGACACCCTGTGTTATACCAAAGTGAGCCGAGCTGAACGCAAACCACTCCAAATGTACCCATTTTATAACAAAATCTGCAAAGGAACAGCACAGGGAAAGAAAAGCTACAGCTCCAGGAAATACTGCCTGTATAAAGGAATATTTTTTATAAAAACATATTGACTATTAGATACTTTTATCTTTTTTTAAAAATTCTAGCCGTAGGACATGACTCTGTGACATGTGCTAAGCTTGTAAGTAAAGATGTGAAATCCAAAATACGTGCTACGCAGCAAACCTATTGCTTGCATAAACACATCACAACAGATCAACTTTGCCCCATTTATAAGTAATGATCATATTTCCAGCTTTGTAACTTGGAAAGATGCAGGATGAAAATACTGTAAGTTTTTCTGCATTTATAGAAAACCACAAATGCAAGAGGAAGCCAAACTTTATTCTCTGAGATTTACTGACTATTTCAATTAAACAGAAGTTTATATTATATTTATGATTAGGGTTTTTACTCTTACAATATTGTGTCTGACTTTCTAAATAGTTACAGTGATTTTTTATATATATAAAAAATTCATATTGTAACCTGAAAAATGACTTTTTCATAGATTTGGCACATAAAATTGGTGGATAGGTTTTTTCCTAACATCAGTGTAATGCTGAATAGAAATAAATAAAAATTACTCCCACTAAATTCAGTGTAAATGAGACTACAACACATTTCCTTAGTAAAGTAAAATACTTCCAAGGCTAAGAGTGATTTAATCTATTTGCTGCTCTTAAGCAATATCTATTCCACTAAAAAGGCGTTTAATTACTGAAAATGTTGCCACCTTTGAATTGCATATGTTATTGATTTAAAAATATGCAAAACAAAACTGCGAACTGTGTAATACTCAAATCTGAGTAACTTTATTATAATCAGGATAAACTCAGTTAAAACCCATTGATTTGCAAAGAGATTGAAAAATTGCTAGAAGAACCACAACTGGTGTTTTTGAAACATTTCTACAAATAACATGCCCCTAAAACTTTGCTAACAACCGAACAAATGTCCTATAGAAAAGGTATTGGATCTTCTGCATAGGAAAGATCAGGAAGTCGGTCTCTTCTCCCAAGGAACAGGTGATGAGACAAGAGGAAACGGCCTCAAGTTGCACCAGAGGAGGTTTGGGATGGATATTGGGAACAACTTCTTCCCCCAAAGGGTTGTGAAGCCTTGGCAGAGGCTGCCCAGGGCAGTGGTGGAGTCACCATCCCTGGAGGGATTTCAAAGCCGGGCAGACGTGGTG
>JAOXNO010000004.1:34268434-34294430 GCA_028565335.1 Limnodromus scolopaceus
GAATCATAGAATGGTTGAGGTTGGAAGGGACCTTTCAGATCATCCAGTCCAACCATCAACCCAGCACTGCCCAAACCCCCACTGACCCATGTCCCTCAGCACCACGTCTGCCCAGCTTTGAAATCCCTCCAGGGATGGGGACTCCACCACTGCCCTGGGCAGCCTCTGCCAAGGCTTCACAACCCTTTGGGGGAAGAAATTTTTCCCAATATCCATCCTAGACCACCCCTGGCACAACTTGAGGCTATTTCCTCCTGTCCCATCGTTTGTTACTTGGGAGACCAAGACTCCGATAATAAAGATGAAATAACTTTACAAGGTTATTAAGCAACTTAAATCTACAGACTCCTGTTATTTACCCTAAGACTTCATGTTCTCAAAAGACTGGATATTGGTTCAATTCTAAATGTACATTTCCTTCCTCTAGGTGCCAGGTCTGTCACCTAGAATCATAGAATTGCCTAGGCTGGAAGGGACCTTTCAGATCATCCAGTCCATCCATCAGAGAATTTTCACTCCTGTTTCACCCGTCCCAGCCCTGGGGGCACAAGCCTGGAGGATGTGGGATTGAGGACGGTTTTCACCAAACCTGGCTCAGAAGTACCCAGTAGACTACTGAGGTGAAGACACCCCACAGCAGAGCTGGAACTCAACATCCCTTTGCTATGAGGTCACTGCTGACGCGAGCAAGGAGGGAAAGGTATCTGTCTAAAACTTTCTGTCATTCCAAATACGCACAACGTTGCATGAGGACATGGCCTTAAGGAGCCTCATTTCTGCTGCCGGAGTCCAGGATCCCAGAGGGACCCAAATCAAACCTCCCAGGAGGCTGATTTGTCCCCGCAGCAAAATTATGCAGAAGGAATCAAATCTAAGTTTGAGTCTAATCTTATGGTCAATAATACATTAGTTATGTTTTAAATTAGCTTCTAATGTATGTCATTACCATAAGTTGTCCTGTGTTTGGGCCAGGTCTGGGCATGTTCTCTCACTGAAATTAAACAAAAGCAATCACACCGAATTTCCACAGCTCTTAATGAATTGCATTTTGTGTGGTGAAGTGATATTTCCAGGATCTGGGGGGTTTAAGGTACAGTGCAGCATTGAAGGAAATAACTGTGTTGGCCTGTGCAGCCCCCGTGCAAACAGATGAAATTCCCACAGGTGTGGTGAATCTGGTTTCCTATTGTGCCATTGCACCTACTAGTTTTGTGGTTGCATTTCTCTTTGTCTGTTTTCCTCCTGGAAAGAAGAGTCATCAAATAATATCTAAAGTAAACAATACCTAAACTCCTATTTTCCAACTAATTTTTCTCTAAGCTTCCCGTGTCTCATACCCATACCCATACCTCTACCAGGACCTGGGATATTATATTTTCATCACTCTTCTTTTGCAACCCGGCCTGTCACCATCACATGGATTTCTGCCCAGCCACCAACAATCCCTTTGTGTGCTTCCAACTTTGAGACTAAAGGCATGTTTGGTGTAAAATCAAATCAGGCATTTTTTTTTTCAAAGTCTTGTGCAAGTTCATCGTAAGCTTATTTTTTTCAGTCTGCCCTTCTCCTTTTTTGAGGATTACTTTCCAAATTGAGATATACGTGCCATTCCTTGTAACTCTTGAAGGTGAGAATGGCACTTCTAAAGGAATCATCTAATAACATAAAAAATCTAGAACTCTTGTGCCTTCGTAAGAAAGAAATTTCAGATAGTTTTGAACCATCAGATCTATCCAAATGCAGTACAAAGACAAAACAAAAGGGTTTAGACATACTTTAAGAATAAGGGTATAATACATTAAGTTGTTATGCCTCCGTTAGCTCTCACGAATGGCTGACACGGAGCGATCCCCTCTCCAGAACCACACAACTCACAACATCAAAGGTCGCCCCTGTTCTGAAGGCCAGGCCCTTTGGACGGGGCACTCTTGTCACAGGGACGCCTTTGTTCCCTGAGAAGATAACCATAATGCTGAAACTATGAATTCCAGAAGGAACAGCTCTGAAGAATCCAAACTTTCCTCTCCGTTAACTAGACTCATGCTGTTTTTTCCTGGTTTAGTGCAACACAAAAAAGACACATTTTCAATCAGGAGTAATTAATTTAAAAATGAGTAGTTTGAAACACTTAGAGCAGTATTTGACCATATCTAACACTGAAGGAAAGGCATTTAGCTAACTCTACTAAAAAGTAGTCAGGTAAAATAAATGTGATTTTTCATATTGCTTTGGATTAATTCTTTAATTCCTCCATGTGATTTAATCTGAAATACTTCAGTCACTATGTAGCTAACTAGGCAAATACTTAAAACCAGAGAACACATTCCACACTTATTATGAATGATCCATGAGCAAGCTGCAATGTTTAAAAACCTGCAATCTATTCCGGTCTTTGGCATGGTGATATAAACCCTTGAATTGTAGAGCAACTTCTCCACGTGAGCGTGTAAAATATTATCCACTAGTCATATACACTGCACCTAAATTACATCAGGCTTTATTTGATCAGGATTGAATGGCCTGATCCAAACACGCCTGTAAAATATCTGTGGAAATCATGTTATGACTTATATGGAAGTATATTTTTGCACTTAGATAATATTTTTCTTTCAGTATAGAAACAACAACAAAACCTATTGACAGCGTTTTGGTCACTCTCCCAAAGATTCCCTTATCCAGAAAAAGCGGAGCAAGACTGAATCCACACCTGTTCTTTCAGTGCCCTCTTTCCAGCCTCGTTAGCGATGGTGCCTTAATGAATGCCTGGCCATCGTAAACACCCCCTCTGCCCATACCACGGACCTCAGCTCTGCTCCCCGGGGCTGGGGCTGGACCAGACGCGGAGCGTGGGAAGATGCTACTGCATCCAGAGGATGCTGCTTCTGCCGTCCCACTGGCACCAGCTTGGGGCATCTTAGACAGAAGGGATCGCGTGGTCCTGGTCTCCGTGGCAGGGCATGGACCAAAACTGGCCAACATTAACTTCAGTGGGAATTAAAATATCTCTTACAGAAGCCCTTTGTCTGCGTCTCTGAATGCCGCCCCCTTTTCCCCATCAATCGATGTCCAAGTTCATGCGACCCAGCGCTCTGAGCTCGATGCCATCTCCGGGGGAGTGGGCGTGTGTGTGTGACAGACCTTCCAGCATCCGCCTCTGATCTCATGGCTCTCCTCATCCAAGCTAATTGGATACTTCACTCCTGTTTAAAGATGCCGCTTGGCTTGCTTCCAGAACTTCTAAAATTTGTACCAGGGACTTTCAATATAAGATGAACTGCTTTTTTTATTATAAAAACTGTCAAATGTTTGAATTGCCATTCTGCATCCTATCATTTTTCATTTCTTCTAATCTATACCAATCACTAAGCTTGCAATACTGCTGTCATGTTCATTTTTTCCCTACATAACAACAACTTTATCCTATAACAACTTCTCTTTGCAATGGAATAGTTTTAAAAAAAATAAACCCAGTGATACACATTTCTCATTACTTACAGATCAGCAACTTGCCAGAATCGTCCCAAACAGACACTCCAGTAATTCCAATCCACTGGCTAAATATAATTAGTAACCTCACATCTTTTTCAAAAGGCATTGGCTTCACTTTACAATTCATTATGGGGACCAAAGACAAACTGTCTTATAAATCCAATATCAGTAAATGAAACAGAAGAGCAGTAATTACCAGCAATCGGTGCAGGTTAGCAGAGCATCTCCAGCTGCCGAAGGACCGTATTAGCGGGTTAGGGCTTGCTGCACCTCGGTAGCAACGGCAACATTACTGCTCTAAGAAGCATATTTCTTCAGGTGCTTGGTGTTCGGATGATAAACCCAATTTTTCTCTGTTTTCAGGAATGGAAATGGAGGACCGCACGGCTTGGCTTCAGATAAAAGCCAAATCTAGTGACTATCAAACCTGCACTGCTTCTTCCCATGAACTGGCACAAATCCTACTGTGCAGATGTGGACTGAGGAAGAGCATGATCTTCTGCAAGCAGGAGAATTTGCAACACAAATTAAGAGCTTTCTGAAACTCAAAGAAATGCTACAACTTTCTCAATTTCCACAGAAACTGATTTCTTTCACATAGTGTTTGCATGAACTGACTGTAGAAATCCTTTCCACCTTCCCAAAGCCAGGCACAGGTAATTGTGCTATCCCCATCTTCCCATCTCTCCTGCTGACCTGTGAACCCGTTTGCATCCAATCCCAGGGAAGGATGGGATGTTCAGTGAAGAGAACTCCATGAAAACAAGAAGAGACACCCTATCAATGCTTCCAGACTGCAAAAGGCAGGAGAAGTCAGCCTCCTCCATCTCCTTTGAACAGTCAGCACTGAGCTGCAAACATGGTCAGGCTTCCCTAAAACTCAGCCAGGTAGGCAGCTCCAGGCTGATCCCAGCAGCTCCATGCTGGTCCCAGCACCTCCTGATTCCAACACCTCCTCATCCCAGCATTTCCTGATCCTAGCACCTTCAGGTCACAGAATCTCCTGCTCAAAGCATCTCATGGTCCCAGCATCTCCTCCCAGAGGACAAGACTCATTGAAAAGGGAGTGAGGAGAATCATAAGGAAGAACTTGAGAACATTTCAACATGTGGGAATAGGAGGGGTAGAGAACACAAGACATCATTTTGTAAGAAAACAGCCTTACTTGGTAGAACGTATCCCTGAAATAGGTAAAAAGTGTGAAAGTATCCCCTTTGCCTTTCACCACAAATTTAATATCAGAAAATCAGCTTTCTTGCACGTTCACTATTAGCTCAAACCCAGCAATGCGTGACCACAGTAGAAACACAATAGTGCAAGAGCAGAGGCTCCCCATACAGCGGAAGGATGATGCTCTAAGTTTCTAAAACCACTAGTAAAATTTCCAGAAATTCGTAGAGTACCTAATTTAAGCCACGTACCAACCATGATGGCTCCTGCAAGGTTCTGCACCTGTTTGCTTTTTTTTTTCAAATGCCATGAAAATTGGCAGCAACATACAGCAATAGTACTTAAATTGCTCCTTAGTAGAAGTGAAGTGAGAATTAGAACAAAAATAACACCCATATTGTGTTTGCAGATGAGAGAACAAACAAAGCGTACACACTTCTACATTGATGTTTGAATGTTCTTATTTTTCCAGTGGAAATTAAAGCTTATACCAAAAAAAAAGAAGAGAAACAATAGAAGAAGCATGCTTTGGTTTAATAGAAAACAGATTAAGAAGACCAGTGGTAAAACAGAAAAAGAAAATACCCTCAGAATAAATTCTTCAGTGCTAGGGTGACCTTGGAGGTAATCCACCTCCAAGATATAAAAAAAAAGTGTACAGAGGTGGTGTATCAATCATTTTTTTATTACAGAACAAACTGTGGAAAGCTATGGGAGTCGGGTCAAAAACGGCTGAAGGATCTGCAAGAGGCTGATATGCATAAAGCACTGCGACACTGGCCAAGGGGACGGGATGTAATTATTGTTTACAGTTCCCAGGTTCAAGTAATATTGCAGTGGAAGATAAATCAAAGCCTGACACCGAGAGCAAAATATCAGTGACCTTGCTGGGGACAGTCTCGTTACCGGCCGGAGTCATAGCCAGAGTTATTAGACCCTGCGCTGTGGGGACGAGAGGACACCAGGGGTGACACCTGCCCTTCTTACCGGCCAATGTCCTTCTGTCCAGCTTCTGTGCTCATTTCTTATTACCATCCAAAATTAAGTGATTTTGAAACTTATTATACAACTCTTACCACTACTAGTCAGAACAACTACCCTATTCCTACTGTTACCTTTCTTTAAAAAGCTGATAGAAAGCTTAGAAATGAACTGAAAATTTCAAAGAAAAAATTCAGCTCGCTGAGGTTAATGGAATCCAGCCAAAGGCAATCAAGGGACAAGCTATTTTTAGATATCCCTGTGAACCCTTCTCAACTTTTCTATTGGATTTCATATAAAATTTTAGCATTTTTGGATGAGATTTCCCTTTGTCCGTGACCTGACATCACACAAAAATGTATTACAAGAAACAGTATAATTAGGAGGAATTTTTAACTTCATTTAATACATAAACCTTTCTCTAATATCACAGTCCTTAGTAACATTTGATCGTTATCTCATGTTCCTTTCTTCCAGCCTTCTGTCTCTATTTAAAGACCACAAGAGGCCCGAAGAGGAGAAAGCCCATGGATGGCCCCTGCTGTGAGCAGCTTCTCAGCTTGAGGAGAAAGGGAAGGTGCACACAGAAAAGGAGAAGGATTTTTAGCTACGTTAAGAATAAAGGTATAAAATATCAACTTCTCACAACTACGTTAGCTTCCACAAAGGGGTGACTTACGGGGATTCCTCCTGCAAAAACATCAACTCCATTCATCAGTAAATACCCAAAATAAGGTAGCTCAGCTCAAATATTTTTTGGTGAAAGCAAGAGAGGATTACAAGGAAGAGCAGAGTAGGCATATGGCATTTTAGCAAAATTGACCATCTTCCAAACTGCTACTCGTATGTGCCATTAGTGGTAACTGTTTTATCCAGATTTGTTTGGTACTTCAAAAAAAAATATATTCTAAAGAATGGAGAATGAATAAACCATTCACATTCACTATTGAAAAATCCCTTGTTCAATAGTTAATTAGTTCCAAATATTAAAGTATTTAGCCATGACTAATGACTGAGTATCAGGTATTTTGAAGGTTGGTTCACAGCTTCATGCAGCTATAGAAAATCTCCAAACAGGTAAGTTTTTAGGCTAAAATTAGTATCTAAATAATAATGTAAAGCTATAGAGACAGACTATATAAATTACAGAAGAAAAGGTAGATTAATAGAAATGAAGATACAAGTATCTTCCCTTTGACTGTCATTTAACTCCATTTATGTCTATTTCATTATTGTTTTTTCTGTCTTCTGACTCGCTGCCCTTCACTTGCTCCAGCTTTCCCAATTACATCCACCAACTGCCCCTCTTTCCCCATTCACACTTGCCAGAACAGGAAAGGAGGTGGTACAAGTTCACACCAACCCTAAAATTATGTTAAGCAAGCGTGGGAGCACCAACAGGACAGGTTTGGAAGATGTTCCTGGTTTCTCTCTTGAAACCCAGAGCACCGTTTGGTCTGAGTGTCATTTCTCCTGCCTACGAACAGAGGTCCAGGCTAATATTGCTGCTATTTTGTTATGAATGAGAGGGAAGGCTCCTACTGATTTTTTTGTTGTACCTGTGTTACAGTACGTGCACGTACCATAAGAGAAGTTAAAGACTACACGACAGCCTGAGTCCTCATTATAAAAGAGGCCAATATGTTTCAATAATTTGGTTATCCTGGAATCCAGCCTGTAATTTCTGGCTGGGCAGATGTGAGTCTCTGCGGCTGCTGAAAACCCCCTTTCAGCTGCAGGAGGCTCACGCCTGCGCTCCCCCAGCATCACCAGGTTCAGGAAAATGAACTAAAAAGGACCTGGTGGAAAGCAAAAATGATGACAAACCTGACGGGTGAGAAACAATTGAAAGAATGGGTTCTTTTGTCAAAGGGAATGCTATTTAGACACTTGGGGTTTGATCTTTGTTAATGACCTGCAGAAAGGAGACTGAGAAAATAATGAATATTCACAGAACGGGAAGTGTTCTGGAGCTGCCCCATGCACAGAAGAGTGATTAAATTCTCTGTATATTCTCCAACTTGGTGCAATGACATTTACAGCAGAACCTTCTGTGTACAGACCCCCGAGTATCCCGGACCCACTTAAAGAAAAAAGTAGGCTAGAAATATAATTTCTGTATGTTCTTATATAAATGTATATAAACACATGCATGTACACACACATACAATTTCTGTAACCTATTGTTGGAAGTTTATAATCAAATGTTTTAATAAAAACCTTATTAGAAAACATGTAACTCAGACTGACGGTAGTCATAAGCCTCCTGTCCAGCTCTGCTCATCACCGGCTCCTCACATTGAACTCACTGGTCTCCAGTGATCGATTTGTCTGAAGACCTTTAAGAAATTGACATTTTATCAAATATTTCATCTTTTTTTTGTCTCCTGTAAGAATGATTGTTTTAACATTTTATGTAAAGTCTTTTGTTGCGGAGTAGGCTTTTGCTAGATGTTTTCTGAAGACAGGATAAGGTTTGGCATTTGAGCTAATTCTCTCTCCAGCAGCCTGCATTCCTCTTCCCGCACTGGGCAGATCTTTCCCCAGTTTATAAATTTAATTAAAGATTTTCAAATCATTATTATTCGACGGTTGCTAGTGCAATTCTGCTTGCTTTCAGGTTTTGTGAGGGTTCAAATCATTCATGAAACTTTTTTTTCTCTCTCCCATGTCCAAGTGCATATAGCCCTTTATTGGCTTCTTTGGATGTGGCAGGATGTGTTGAAGGCTCCCAGGTTGCTGCGCAGTGATGGTGATTCATGTTCCTCTGCACACAAATAATGAGCAAAAGCAGCAAATGACTCGATACGATGTGCCAGCAGAAGTTATCTGAAGGACTTCACAACTTGACCTCATATTGTAAAGGCTGTGATTGTCTACGACGATGCTTTGAAAAATGAAGTCGCCGAGAGAGGAAGAGTCCCCATGACATTGCAATTATGCAAAGGTGACATATAAATAAAACCCTTCGGCAAAAGGAGCTGCCTTTTCATATTAAGATTGAAATAATTCTCAGATCAGGACTAAATTTTTGTGAGAACTGTCATATCAATTAGAGGTTTTAAGGAAACCGAAGTCATAGATAATGTATTGAGCATAATAAACTGACATTTTGATATGCAACCAGCAGACATTAAACAAATGACAGCTGACTCCAAAAAGTCCAGAAAGATATTTAAATCAGTAACACTGAAATGAATAAATTAAATGAGCAATTACTAGTGTGTTTGACAAAGCATGATATAACAATGCATTAAGCATATATTAGTTCAGCCTTTACTCACTGATCTTTATCTTCTTTTAATTAATGAATTTAATTGACTGGAAGGGAGATTCAAGAATGGCTCTTTACAAGTCAAATGGGAAAAGCATTTTGGATTTGGGAGAGGAGAAGCAAAGAGAGTATGCAATGGCTTGTGAGACAACAGGGTGGAGCCACTATCACTCTGTGTCTGGTGCCAAAACCTGAGAAGATCTAGGAGAGCCATTAAGAGTTGCAATTTTCACAAGGAAAAGTTTATCAAAATTAAAACAATTAAAATTCTAGCAAAACTGGACATATTTGTAAAGAACTTTTCAAATCTTGGAAACAGTTCTCCAGATAAGAAGAGCACCTTTATCTACCAGGGACCTGAGCACCCCTGAAGCTGGCAGGGTTGGCCCCAGGAAACGCGCGGTGAGGTGGTGACCTCCGGTGACACAGAGCTCAAAAAGGACCTTCTTGGTCTTTAGGTTATTTTTCTTATATAAATTCATAAATATGTGTGTGTTTATATATACTGTCCTATGCCTACAGCTGTATGTGCATATATAATATTCCAGGAAAGTATCAATAATATTCTATGATTCTATTAAGTCAGAAGAGCAAACTACCTGAAAAGGAAGATTTATTTTGCTACTACGCATATAATCTTTACAAAGAATGAAAGTAACTATTACCTTTTACTTTTTTTTTTAGCTTCATTTTCAGTTGTATTTTAAATAACAACTGTTTGCAGGTTTTTCTGTTTTCCATGCCTGGGGAATAAAACATACGCCTAAACTATTTGAAATTAGTTAAGCCAAAAAAATGTCAGATGGAGATTGGTCCTGGAGTTTCTCATAGTGAATTATATTTGAATGGCTCGTGACTTTGTTAATAGTAGTCCGGAGGCAGTGTAAGGACCAACATCACTTGAAAGAATGAATTCCAGTAGCTATAAATTAATCAAAAAAAGTAATACTTATTAGAAAGGCTATGAAAAATCAAAGATGGTTTGGCAGGGAAGAAAAATGTGTCCTTTATATACTATAACAACTCTGGAGACTTTTCTATCACGTTTTTTCAAATGTTGTGCTCTATCACAGTAGAAAGCACAAATGTGCTCAGCCATCTACGTTCCATTTCAGCAATCAGCGACGCACACAGAGCCTGTGGGAAAAGTTCACTGTGCACTTCTTTAGCAGACTCTACTGATGCGACACGTCGTGATGGGTACGAGGGAAGCGTCCCCATATATACTTATTTAACGTATGCTCATGTTGGCTCTGGTTTATCTTTTGTTTCCACCAAACACCAAATAATAGGACCAGAAAATGTACTCCAAATCCTGAGGGTGGAATAGTCTGGAATAGAAGACCAGGGAATATGGGTGCTGAAAGCTGCATCCTGCCAATATGCCTTGTCCTTCAAACGTGTAGCTGAAGAAATATTCAATACCACAATGAAACGAAAATGTGAGAATATTTGTGGAATGCATAGATCCTTCACAACGTCTGGGTTGAGTTTCGTTATTTGTTTCTACTGCAGAATTGTTGTTTTTTTCTCACTGTGTCCGCACAGACGTACATGGCACCGGGGCACATGGACAGAGAAAAGCAGTTGGTGGGAGTGCGAATTCCCAGCTTGCAAAAAGCCCCACAAAATCCACAACCCCCCACCCGAGCCTGTTGGTGTGAACGCAGCCCGATAGGAGACATTGCGCAGACAAAGTCAAGATGATTTTCATTAAACTCCATTTCTTGGGTGCACACTTGCTCCCAGTCATAAATTTACCACCGCAAAGCCCCAGCAGCCAGAGATTTGCCTCTCCTACACAGAGCACGGTTTGGTACCGCAGAACCAGATCTCACGACTCCAGCGAACACCCAGAGTAACATGGATATAACTCCACTAATAACTCATTTATTCTTGTCATGTAAATTTGGTTATTTCAGGGGGTGGCTTGAGGTTTTTTTCCTAAGGAGGAAAAGATGGTGAAACTCCATACACAGGTCTGAGTTTTGCACAGGAAGAAATACAGCTCAGGTAATATTTGGAAGGACAAGTCTTCATCGTTCTACAGACAGGCAATGTCCACACGGAGCTGCAGTTGTTACAGGGCAACTGGGAGCCTATTTCATGCCTGGCCTTCGATGAGTAAGAAAATAATATCACCTGTCTTTATTCACAATAACTAGCTAAACGGCTCAATCTTTTTAAAGGGTGGGTGACACAGGGACTTTGTGAAGCAAGAGCCATCGCCCAGTTGTGTCTGACGTTGCTCACAGACACATCTATTACTAACCGGCCAAACAACAACATATCAAGCATTTTAATAATCCCATTAGCTGGGCAGCTTCTTAGCATCACACCAGAGGGTCTAGAATAACAAGCTTATATAGAGCTCCAGTTACATTAAATATTAAAATATTGTTAAATATTAAAACAAAACTTCTGAAAGATAAAAGCAAAGAAAAGTCACAACCCATTCTATTATTTTACTTAGTTCTGTCTCAAAGCATTTTGTAACAGGAATGGCCCAGGCACTTTTGAAAACCCAACGGATAATAGCTAGCACTTAATTATAACCCTAAACATCGCCTTCCTGTTGACTGAAGAGGAGACAGGACCCAATAACTTTTATTTGCTTGACAAATTCATCTTCCTTTTCTCTGTCCTGCTGAGTAAAAAACACACTGGACAAATGAGAAGGGGCACCAAAGAGAGCAACGCCTTTGAAATTCTGCCACCAACCCGCTCCTCTGCAGTGGCAGTTTTTTCCTCTTTCAAGGAAAAAAGGCATCCTTTCATTTCTGTATGTTTAGTGAGGCTGATCAAATCCCTGCCCACTAAATGAGGGTGGAAGACAAAGAAGGATGAAGTCTGTGAAGGCTTCCCCCAAAATGAAGACTGTATGTTCAATGCCAAGAAACACATAGATCACAGAGGAGAGATTTTATGGGATTATTGGGCTCCTATGTGCCCCTCTCCTGGCAGCCGTGGGCACTCAGGAGCTGGCAAATGGCTCTTCATGAGAAGAACCGGGCAGGTCTCTGCGGATTTTAATGGGACAGGGAATGGAGAGGGGACTGGAGAGAGAAAGGGGAGGGAGATGCAGACTAAAGGCAAGGGAAACAGGGAGCTGAAGGTATGAGGAGCAGAAATGCTGCTCTTCCCAGCAGAAGACAATAAGTGTCCTTGCGGAAGGGCTGGACACAAAAAGAGAGACCTGAAATCATACAGGAACTGAAGTTGAGGGTCTCTAAACCTCAGAATAATTTGAGGAAGCGTCCGAGCAAAAATACATATTATCATCATTTATTCAGAATTGAATCATTACACCTTTTAAAATCTTATTAATGTGTTAAGATGTGTTTCCTCCCTCGTAGCTGTGATTTTTCAAAGCCTGCTCTCAGCCAAACACCCCAGAGGATGCTCCACCAAATACACCACGTTTCAGGAGAACCAACATATGCAAACTGGTAAGAGAATGAAAACCGTGACACCAGCTCAGAAACTGCATCCTCCTGAATGTAGTAAGACATTCAGGATCAAGCCACAAGAGCTTTCATAAGGACCTCAAGCCAGGGAGAGGTGGTTTTCCCATGCGGCACCATGCCGGGCACAGACATCACCTTCCACCCCTCCCGGGCCAGCAGCAAGCTTTCTAATTACAAACGCTATGCTACGAAATTGGATAAATATGCCTAATTGGTTTTTGGTTGTTTGTGCAAAGATAGGGGGGGAAAAAGCACATTTGAAAGATGGTGAAAATAAAAAGTAAACAGGATCTACAGCACCTCTCGGAATAATTGTACCTTTCTTCATCTCCCGGGGTAACCATGGTAAATAACTGCTCTGTGCTCGGCACAGCAATTCGCTTGCATTAGTCATTCTTGATGCTGAATTACCTTTTCACAAACAACCAGTTTGCAAACAATTAAACTATCATAAAAATGGGATTTTTCTCCCCAGAAAGCTTTGGGATATGGCATGTTGATGACATTTTTCAAATTTTCGCAGGAATCCTTCCTTTGCTTGGGCAGCAAATACCAGCAGTCACCACTGCTCACACAAAATTATATTTTATTAAAATTATAAGAGAAGAAAAAACAATTCCAGGTACAAGGTGGGCTGACCCCTTCAGTAAGGTTGGGGTGAATCCAGGGCAGCAGGTGGTGTCTGTGGTCACCAGAAGATGCCACCCACCCAAACCATCCTCCCCGAAACTGCTCCCCTGTGTTTAAAAATGAACTCTCCCAGACACAGGACTTTCCTCCACTTTTGCAAATAAAATATTAAGATATTGGAAAATATTAGGATATTAGAAAGTATTAGGATATTAAGAGAAATTTCTTCCCCTAAAGAGTTGTCAAGCCCTGGCAGAGGCTGCCCAGAGCAGTGGTGGAGTCCCCATCCCTAGAGGTGTTTAAAAGCCGGGCAGACGTGGTGCTGAGCGACATGGGTCAGTGGGGGATTGGGCAGTGCTGGGCTGATGGTTGGACTCCGTGATCTGAAAGGTCCCTCCCAACCTGGACAATTCTATGACTGTATGAAAAGAATGGAATTTGTTGATATCAGATCCTGAGAAACTTAACACAGGCGCAGAAGTCTGCTCCTAACTGTGCTTTTTGTTACTTAATCAAAAAATAGTTAGAAAATCCTCCTCCCATGTTTTTTGTTTTTTAAATGCTTCCAACAAATCAGAGAGAAACCAAACAGGTGTTGACCAGTCGGGTCCCGGTGCTCCCCAAGCACTGGGGAGACTCAAGCTGGTGGGAACATGAGCATTGCTCCATCGCCAAGTGTACTGGGCACGAGGCCAGCGGAGCTGCAGGGCACCACCTTCCTTTTGCTTCCTTACAGCAGATTTATCTCCTGACAGGATTTTAAATATATTTATATAAAACTGATTTTTTTTATCACCACTGCATGCTTACAGGGAGACAAGTTTCTAGATCCAGAGCCACAAATTGTGCCATAATCAAACTGGATTTGTGCAGACACCCTATCACTGACAGGGCATGCTATTTATATCCAGAATATACAGCTTTTATGTAAGGAAAGCTTTGACTTCTGTGGAAGCAACAGACATAATAAACTTTTCTGACTTTGTTTTAGCTAGGTTTCATTGTTCAATCCCATTTCCATCATAATTTGCATGATATGGGAGAAAACCGTATCTCGCGTCACCCAAAGCAAGGTACTTCTCAGGAGCTCCTGAACTTTTGGTCCCGGTGCTTATTTCATTTTTTTGCACCTCACAAATTACTACCGTAAATGTATCTAAGCTTGGAAATCAGAAACGATATCCACTTCCTTCAGCACCATACATCTGAGTTTGTGCAGTGCGATGTGGAAATCAAAACCCTGGTAGCAATCAGGAGGGTTTTACCAGACTGAAGTCGTAGAGGACACAAACCACCAGTAAATTAGATGCATACTGTGTTTGCTGTTGTTACCTTTGAAAAATGGAGCTGAGCTACAAAAAGGTTGTACGTGTTGGCTTCAAGGAAGTTCCTTTTCTGGCAATTTTCTTCTCTGTTTCAATTTTTTTACTGCAATTTCAACATTAAACACCTAAGGTGGCACTGCCTTAGGTTATATATTCGTTACTTCACAACAGGAAACAAATTCTCTAAGTTCTTCTACAAATATTGAAAGTGTGAACGCTGTAGTCTGGCACTATCTCGTTTCCTGAATCATATGTTTTCTGAACTCAGCAGAGGCTGTGCAGGTTATATTCCTCTCCTCCTTCCCCAAACAGGAGCACCGGTTGATTTACATGGATGAGGGGAACCATGACTTCCTATGCCCTGGCAGGAGGTGAGCAGGGCAGCCTGTGGCCAAAACCACTTTGAACCTGCAGGCAATGCATTTTCCCTTGACGACTCCTCCTCTATGTGCTGACATTCAATCAGAATTTTTGACTTTGTATCCCGAAACCAGCCCTCCCTCGGTAGGTTATTTCACCTTATTCCTCATCAGAACACTGAGCGTATTTGCCTGGAAGCCCCCGCTCTGCCCTCACTGGCCACAGGCTCCATCAGCAGCTACAGCCAACTCTGAAACCTACTGACAGCTCTCCCGGGGCGCAGGAACCCACGTGCTCGGGAGAAGCGCAAGGAAACAGCAGCAGGATGATCCGCATCAGATATCCTTCACGATTACAGGCAAGATCTCTATTAGCCTGCCGTGTTGCTGCAGATGGAGCCCCGTGCCCACGGGGTCGTTCACCGGGAGGTTGGCACCACGCATCACGCACTCGTGGTCCTGCCGCAGACCTGCCATGTGCAAGTCTTGGAGCCCTCCTTAAAATACAGCAACCTCATATGACAGGGAGAAAGGCCACTTGGGGTCAAAAGCCGCTATATTTACAAAAAAAGGCTACAGGCACTCGCATTTTTTTACATGATTTTCTTACTTAAGACCTCAGTGATTAAAAATATGATGAAGTTCTCAAAGGAGCTGTGCTTTGCCCTGAAGGGCTGCCTGGGCTACCCTGGGTGAGGAGGTCTTTGTAAAGCCTTTGTGTAATCCACCCCAGCAAGGGATAATCATCTGCACAATACGTAGAAGTCAGAACAGAGTGGTTGGAAATTAAACAGCATTTCCAAGAGACTTGCATTTTATACCATTATGTATGTCATTTCTAGCATGATGGCAAAAAGCCAATGACAAACCTCATGGCTTGCTTCTGCCAGCATGAAAAAGCATTTTAGACTGAAGAAGCCAACAGTTGGCTGTAGAAAGACAGTGCAGCTCTCAGGTACACCGACTACAGAAATTAAAGAGCATACAGTGTTTATTGGCTGAAAATAATTCAATAGTAACAGGCATATCTGTCTGGCCTTTACCCAACAAAGCTCCAGTGGGCACGGTGGAGCTCATGTCCCATCAGCCTTCACATCTGACACTGCCCTCCAGCAGGTAGGTTTTTTCTGGTAGACACAGCGAACAGTGGTGTCTGATGCATGAGGAATGGATGCCCTATCAAAGATTCATTAGCTGACAGCCCACGACTGGCCTGGCGAATGAGCCACATGCAATACCACCCTGCCAAAAACAGGCTGCTTCAGCTCCCTGGAACAAAGCTTTACCTGAGCCCTGCACTGGACACTTCCCAAAAGCGCTTCCAAGAAGCAGCGGCTGGGTCTGGGCACTCATGGGGAGCCACGAGCTGTGAGGAGCAAAGACCAGAGAAATTTCCCCAAATTCAGATTAGTGAATTATGTGTATTGGAAAAGCCCTTTAGTTAAAGCACAACCCACTAATTATTGAAAATCCAGAGATAAAAGTAGAGGTAATATTATGCCCCAAGTACTCATGTTTAATTATTTTATTATACAGATACGAGTATCTGTTTCTAACTGGAAGGGAGGATGATTCTGGAAGCTTGTCCTTGTCCGGGTTTATTGGCAGGTCTCTCGTTAGGTACGGCCGCTCCTGCGAGCCTCCTGTCCCAGCCCTCACCCACCGCGGCCGCACAGCACCGAATGGTCCAATGCCTATGGGCAGCACATTGGAAAGATGTGTCTTTCTGTTAATTTTCCTTTCTTTTCCTCAATGTCTCTCCCTTTTTAATCTTCCCCAGTGCCGAGCAGTTATAACCTGATTAATTAAGCTGACCACTCCGCTGAGATTTTGTAAATTGGGTTATAAACTGAGCAATTAATAACCGTTATAAGTAGGAGTATAAACTGGCGCTCCACATTTTGGTACGAGCTGGAGGCAGCCCCTCTCCTCCTGTCCCTGCTCTCCCGCCTCGCAAAGCTCGGCAGCGCCGGACCGTGCCCCGTTCCCGTGATTTTGCCGAGTCCTGACCTGAATTCCGATGGGAAGGGGAAGCGCTGCCTCCCCACACTTCACGGTTTCCCTTCGGCTCACTGCCAGAACGCTGGCTGCTCGTTTCAGCTCTCACAGAAAATACCTATTCAGATCACACAGTTCTTTTACGTAGCTGTACATCACTACTTTACATTCTTACTGTGTATTCTGAAAATAAAGGATACATTTAACTCAACAGTATTTATTTCCTAAGCCTGAAAATATGAATTTACTGTGAATGTCTTTGTGCACGTAGTATTTCACTCTTTACTGCAGTCCTTGGCGTAGCAAGTCCTTTCATTCATTTACTAAGTCCTTGGCCCAACAAACTGACACAAACCCAGCAGATTCACCCCAGAAACAACAGTTTACCTACACCGAGATCCAATTTGGCTTCCAAATTCCCCATGGTGTCCTTTAACCGATGTGCCTTGTGCTGTTTGAAAGACCTTTCAGAACACTTCAATGCTGTGAAATAAGGATTCGGATGACCCTAATTTGAGAGGACCCGTCCCACTGCAGCTCCTCATCACCCTCTTGGAGAGCAGCCACAGCACCACGGCATCTGTGGCAGACTGTCCTGCATCTCCCTCTGGGCCTGAAAACATGCCTGGAATACTTCTTTTAATTGCTCTCTATTTTTCTGCTTGTTTGTTTGTTTGATGGTTTGGTTTGGGGGTTTTATTGGCGGGTTTTTTTAATTTCTATGTAATAACAAGGGACATTTTTTTTCTCCTAGTGAACAACTGATGTTCTGCAGACCTATATCTTTGGAGATGCTGCCACCCTCAAACAGTCCCAGCGTGGGGAAGTACAGGATGATACAGTTATAAGGATTTTATTTAATCTTTCTCAAAATAGAGGAACTGGCTGGTTACTGTGAACACAGGTACATTTTTTTAGTAACTTGCTGAGGCTGTCACACACCCCCAGGAAAGTGTTTCAAAAATTCAGATGTCGACACGCAGTTGCAAAGAATCTCACAAGAACACATTTACAAATCTCTCTACTCCGGTGAGAAAGTAATAATTAAAGAGGGATTCCTCTCCGCGTGGAAGCAATGTTGGGTTGGAAATAAAGCCGCTCTTAGGTATCATTGCAAATTTATCAGAACTTGTTGACTTCATCTCTTCCCAGAGAAGGAGAACCCAGAGCTCTGGGCAAGCTGTTGGCATTTAGAACCCAGTGCCCTCATGGCGCTGGAAAACGGGAAATCATGGGGATGGTGAGGATGCAGAAACCTTCATCTCCAGATCGCGGTCCCTCAGGACCCTCTTTGTGATGAAGTAGCCTTCGCCCACACACACAAAACTATGGTATTTGAGCGCTTGGCAGAGAAGCAAAGATTTCAGTCCCAGTCCTTTTAGAAAACTTTATGCTTACTCACAGAAAAAAAAAAAAAAAGTCTTTGTAGAGCTGGCTTGACAAAGGGAAGGGCTGTGTTTCCAGTGCCAAGGGTAATCCCTGCTCAATTACTTCCCATTTACTGGAATAGCAACCCAGAGAAGTCATTGCACAGAACACAATGTGACAGCGCTGCAGACATACTGCCTTTGTATAATTAAAGCACAAGAAAGACTCCTCTTATAAGTTTAATACACAAGTCAGTTCCAATCTGGTACAACATGATTGTTTCCACATGATGTTTTTCTCTTATGCTTTGAGATAAAGAAAAAATCCCAACTTAGGGAATTTGGGACAGTATCCTGAGCTGATAGTAAGCATCTTATCACCAGAGTCATTAATTAATGTCAGACTAGAATTTGGCCCACCTACTAATTTAAATTCATCCAAGTGATACATTAGTTTTTTACAAACTAGAAATTAGTCTTAATTTGCAATGCAGATATAGATATGTAACTTTATTTTTTTCAGATTTCCTGGAAACAATATACATTGGAAGCCTTCATAGTTACATCCAGCTCAAAAGATGATGTGCATCCTCGTTTCTCACTGCTTTTACTCTTATTCAGAGCTACCACCTTTAAAATAGATACAGATCTAAACATGTTTTATATGGAATGCCTTTCCACGCGAAATGTAATTAACGCGCTGCATAAATTGCCTGCAAGCAGAGGGAGCTCTGGCTCTTCTGAGATCAGACTCAGTGGCTCAGATCCTGGGGGATCAGATCATGACCAGGACCATGCCAGCAGATGGGACTCAGCCAACCTGTGTCCCCCCAAACACGTCCCAGGGGTCTCCAGCTCTGGGAATGACCCGGTGGCATGTCCTTGTTCCTGGATCCTGGCCACAGTGATGGCAGAACTCACCCGCTCAGCCCCCACGCCAGCCCCACCATCGCCCCTGGGATATTTTTTCATGCCAGCTGTAGAAATAAAAGCTGTCAATAGTAACTATTCTAAAGAAAATATTTCCAAAGAACAATGGGAACTTTACACAACCATCTGTAGAAAATACCTTTGTTAAATACCAACTATTCTGTGTGACATGCAGAAAGGGACTCCATCACCCCTTGATGCCTGATAGAAAATGGAATAAATTTGCATTTGAGGCCATTTCCCGAAAGGTAAGTGAAGGAATTATACCTGCACTTTGAGGACGAATGTCCCCGAGCCACCCGGCTGCGGGCTGAGGATCAGCTCACATGGCTCCCCACCAGCTCAGTGACGGGAAAAGCTGGACCAGTTCCTGCCTGGCCAGCCACCCCACTGCAGACCCACCGGCCCACGGCAAGACCTGGAACCAGCTGAAAAACCTCACTTTGTTTTTTAAAAGACTGTGTTGTTGAAAGTAATTAGCATTGCTGTTATGAATGGAAAAAAATATGAAAATGAACACATAACTTTACACAAAACTTTCCCTCCTACTCACAGTCATGTAACCCAAGTACAGAAATCATTTAACAGCTCTGTCCTCAGCAGGCAAAATGAAGTTCTGGTCTATCTGTGGTTACTCTGGAGGTAGTGCCAAGGCTAACCTACCAAGAATTAACAGGACATGCCTAACACCAACTTTTTGTAGTGGTATCAAACCCCCTCAAGATACTAGTACTTGGAACCAGTGCTCTCTGCTCACCCGTCTGGGCTGTCCCACCCCAGGGTCAGCAAACCCAGCTGTATCACATTGCTGAAAAAGTCAATTTTCTGTAAAAAAGTTGTTGCTAGCCTTTGTTTGGAGGCTCCACCTCCCAGAGCAGGGAGACTGTGGTGGCTGCCATACAATCTCTTTGGCCAAACCCAAAGCTCATATGGGACTGAGCTGGAGCTTTCTCTGGAGAGAGGGAAAGCAGAAAGCTGCTATCCCTCGAGTAGCATCATGAGCATCTACCAAAGCCACACAGAGTCAGTCACAAAGCGCGTCAGGTATTGAAATGTAGGTGACATCGTTGGCAGAGCAATGCAATAATAAATCTGACAAATAGAAATAATTTTACTTGCCAATTTTCAAAATTATTATAAATAATAATTTTATTATTATCCTGGAAGAGGCTTCCCAGGGAGGTGGTGGAGTCTCCTTCTCTGGAGACATTCAAACCCCACCTGGACTCGTTCCTGTGCAACGTGCTCTGGGTGGACCTGCTCTGGCAGGGGGTTGGACTGGATGGTCTCCAGAGGTTGGTCCCTTCCAACCCCATAGAATTCTGTGATTCTCTGATTTTTTTAAAATTGATAATGCTTTACAACGTGAATTAAGAACTTTTCTGTTTGCAAAACTTTAAATGTGGTTTTATACTTATTATTGAAAAATGTACTTTTTATAGGAAAAATTTTCCTATAAAACCACTTAGTAAGAATCCATTTTAACAGAGGACAGGTGAGGTTGGAAAGAGCTCTGGAGATGTGCTGGAAGAAGGGTGAGCTGCATTAGGGGGGGTCAGGGCTGCATCCAGGTGGGTTTGAACATCTCTAAAGACAGGGCTGCTGCAACCTGGGCATCTTGGTCCAGTGCTCAAGCACTCTCCGTGTAAAATAGGTTCTTTTCTTTCATTGCATAAAGTAAACCCACTGTCCTGAAAAATAAAGCCACACCACGAAAGAGTTTCATGGAGACATACCAACAGAAAGCCCCTGGATAAAACTAAATCAGCTTTTTGATCAAATATGGCAGAAAAACTGACATCTGCCATTAGTTTGAGGCAACGTTTTCACTGAAGGCACAAATTAGGCAGCATTTAACTGTGTATAAAAGAATGTAATCAGGATTATTAAACACTTTGAGAGGGGGAAAATACCCTTCCTCTTATGGAAGAGTTTCCTTGAAGGTATCACAAGTTGAATTAGGGTGACCAACTAAACATACAGTCAAATTTTAAAATTATACCGCAAATTAAGTACATGTACCTAAATAAATGTATCTGATACTGCTTGTAAGAATTAACACGTCTTTAACAAATTGCTGTTAAACCCCTGCAAGCTCTAGAGCTAAGTATGAACACAATTTACCCTCTGACAGACATAATGCTGTTCCTCACTGTTTTCTATATATTTAAGTACTGTTTGTTTTGCCCTCAGAACCACCTGACTGAAATAAGACTTTTCCTTGATGTCCCAACTGAGCAGAGCAAGAAATACTTGTCATTTGCTACAGGATATCTACATATTCAAAGCAAAAAAGAAGAGCAAAATGACTATCAGTAATGATTTCAATGCACATTATAATCACGCTGGATTACAGAGATGCATTACATTAGAGCTTTTACAGTATGGTTAAAACCTTCTAAAAGTAAAACACGTGCTAAAATAACAGCTGGAGAACAGCTGGATACTCGAGACAAAAGGTACTGAAGCATAGTAATAAATCATGAAACCTACGTGTCTGACACCCTGACTTGATCAGGAAAAATGAATTGCTGGGTACAAAGTGTAATAAAGAGAGGTGCCAAGAAATAGTCACATCTGCCAGTAATAATTTGAAGCTGAAATATAATCATACACAATATATATGATAAATAACATGGGACAAGGTCTCCAGTGACAAAGGTAAATATTAAATTTATGTGGAAGTAAGGTTTTACACTGAAGCTGTGAAACAAGACTGGAGAGATACTGTAAATATTGTCCATTCCTGATGATTACTTTAATTTCTCAGACAAACAACTTCTAAGGTTTGCCACGTATTTTCTGGATCAGGAACCAATACCTTTTCTATCTCTAAAGTTCCAAAGTAATACACACTCTTCCAGCCAGTAGCCACCACTAAGTTTTGAAGGGAACAATGTATTTGCCAATGAAATAATGAGCAAAAAATGAATTATGAAAAATTATGACATAAAACCCCCAATTTATCACATAAAAAGGACAGCTTATTCCCACATTAAATGCTAGAGAAGAAAGGGCTACAGAGATGGTCAAAGGACTGGAGCATCTCTCTGCTGAGGAAAGGCTGAGGGACGTGGGGCTGTTCAGCCTGGAGAAGAGCAGACTGAGAGGGGACCTCATTGATACTGAGCAACTTAAAGGGCAGGGGGCAAGAGGATGAGGCCAGACTCTTAGTGGTGCCAGAGGACAGGACAAGGGGCAACAGGCACAAACTGGAACACGGGAAATTCATCGTGAGGAAAAACTTCTTTCCTGTGAGGGTGGCAGAGCCCTGGAACAGGCTGCCCAGAGAGGAAGTGGAGTCTCCCTCTCTGGATGCGTTCCTGTGCAACCTGCCTTGGGTGGACCTACTCTGGCAGGGGGTTGGACTGGATGATCTCCAGAGGTCCCTGCCAACCCTCACCATTCTGTGATTCTGTGAAAGCCACGAACAAGCTGCTGTGAAGACACTGCTCCTGGAAGAAACCCCGATCTGCACCGTTCCACCCATTGTTCCTCCTGCAGAAGCAACCACCAGTGCCCACCACAGCCCAGCATTGCTACAGAGGGAGGGAAGGATGGACAGCAGATGCAGCCACTGAGGCGCCTGTACCACCACAACTGGTGTACCAACAGCCCACCTCCAGTTTGGGGGAAGAAGAGGGAATATGCAACACCTTCATAAGTTGATGGGTCCACGTAAAAAGCTTGTGCTGCCTGAACCTTGCAGTGGTGCCATAATGACAGGCCATAAACAAAGGTTGAACATGGTATCTTCAGGAAACAGAATGCTTGTTAGTGTTCCTACTGAAGGCGATATTTGTCTCAAATTAAACCAGTCAGCTTCAACAAGAAGCTCCAGGGAGGAACCTGGAATGCCCTACGTGAAACTAAACTGCATAACGCAAAATATTACCCGGTATGTCAACCATTGTCAATATATAACTGCAAAGAAATAAAATACCACTTTGATATATCTTGCTTTTCAAGCTGAGTTCAATACAGGCAAGTTTATCTATGCCACAGGGATATGATTTTTTCCAGCCTAATTATTATTACTCACACTTGAATTTCATTGGTAATGTTATAAATATTTAAAGGAAGTTTTATGTTAAATGTGCAAAATTGCCCCTGTATAGAGCAGGAACGTGACTGCACTGAAACTGCTGCGCATCCTCAGATGTCCAGTTCCAGCAGTCAGTCTGCTGCCGTAAATTATCCGGATGGTTATGGCCCTTAAAAGTCAAGGAAAAATTAAAGATAATATGGGAAAAAAAATGGAGCCACAAGACTAAGCACCACAAATGTCAAGCAGGGAGGGGCGAGGGGTGTATTTGGAGAGATATGGGCGCTCGCCGGTGGCCCCAGCAGAGCTCTGGGTCATCTACAGCCTGGGAGGATCAGGATGGCAAAATGAACTCAGGAGTCCAGGAGAAACACAGGGGGGGCACTGCCTTTTTCATGCTGCCGTGGGGTCTCACAGCACAGGCTGCCGGGGATCCCGCGTGACGCAGAGACGGGCGATTAATGGAGCCTTAATCCCACACACTGCCCAGATTATCTGTCGAAATATTGCATTATGGATTTCACAGTGCCTAAAAAGCGTGACCTTACCGCAGAGCCCCAGGCAAGTTGTGCTGATCCCAGGGGCGGCAGCCTCTGGCGAGGGGTGCGGAGCCGCAGGCGGCTCCAGGGGGTTTATGGGATCAGCAATTCCCCTCATCAGAAAAAGGGAAACCTGCACCTCTGTAATTACATGAAAGGCAAAGTGCTGTGTCCTCAGAGAAACTTTGGAAGTGGGTACATTTTGGATCCAAAATGTTTGAGTAGAAGAACGAAAATCATGCTTCTCAACAGATGTACAGATGAAGATAAGTAGACCAAAAAATACAACTAATAAAAAAACCAGCAGAACTGCAGGAGTAAAGTTTTAAGAACAGTATGTACAACAGAAGAAAAGGTCCTTGGTGGAGCATTTGTGGACATCACTGGGGCTTCCAAAGCTGACCTCCACAAGCACACATCAGAACTAGGAAAGTCCTTAAAACCCGAGTCCTGGATGCTACTGAAGCCCACATGGTCTGAGATGCCATGTGGGGACAGGCATTTCCATCACTGGTCGTTCCTGCCTTGCTCAGACCTCGCCACCAAGTTCTCCTAAACTAGGGTTCACACTGGGGAAGGCACCGTGCTTCAGACATTGGGAACTGGATTAAATTGCTGTCATGGACTATCTTTGTCCAAAATCGACACGAACTACCCCTTGCTCTGAACTCCATTGGAGGGTCTGACCCTCCCATGCCATGGCTCCAGCCCCTGTCCAATGCCTTGGAGAAGAAGCAGGACTCTTCAGATGTGAAATAAAGCTCAACAGAGAACAAACACTGGTATAAAGCAGTTTGTACAGGCAACAGAGAGTGGTTGCCCGAGTCCTAGATGTAACAAGGCAGGCTTCAAAGAGAGCCATCATTAAACCTGGGGCTGAGGGCTGAGCACTGATTGAAATCTGACTAATTGGGTCCATCAGTGAACAGGCAGAGACTAGAAAGGAAACATATTTAGGGTAAGCAAGTGTCCTAGAAAAATCCAAAGCATTGGATGGTGCATGTTCCAGAAAGGTCTTTCTTAGTCTACAATTAAAACCAAACTGGACATTTCGGGGCAGTTTGCAACAGTTTGCACAAGTACCTGGGGAACGCAGAAAGAGGGCCACTGTCACGCTGCAACGGGATATTCGCATTTTTATTTAATATTAAATTTGCTCGTTATGCAGCCTCACACACACTTCAAAATATTTTGTAGCATTTTGCTCTAATGCAAGACAATATAGCACGAAATGTCAAGCATCCAGATGAATCACATTCGTTACTCAATGCTAACTGAACGGCAGTTCTTGGCATCAGTTGATGGTGGACTACAGGTCTTGGCCATTACCAAGGGGCCAGAACCCAGCCAGCTGCTGAGCCGCATCTCTGCACGCAGAAAGGAAATTATGACTAATCCCAGCGACTCTGCAGTATTTAAAATAAAGGGCTGTTCTCTGAAATGGGTGAGGGAAACAATGTGGTAAGAAGATTTGCAGGGATCTGAATAAACACGCCATCCTGGGGACGTGGGGAGGGAGGCCCCGTACCAGCACGTTTGGTTTTTTCCGCTTTCCCTTTATCCAGTCACTTTTTCTGTCTTGCTTTTATTTTTTAAAATACCTAGAAGTAACAAGGCAGATCTTTTTTGAGTAGAAATTGTTTGCACATAAATTGTAAACAACCTCCACTTGTCAGAAATTTAAAAACTAGGAGCATCGGTGACTGGTAATGTGTTATTACTGTGTCATTACTAAAAGACGCAACTTTTACATCACCACGCCAGCATTTATACTTCATTATATTGAAGGGACTTATTATATTTAAAGGATTATCTCTACTGCCTTGCACTGTTCAAAGCAATAAATGGCTGCCAAGTTTGATTAATGGCCAAGAGGAACCCAAGGCATTTAATCAATCTCAAAGCTTTTTTTACTGCAAATATTCTACAAAGAGCTTATTCCTGTTATAAAACAAACTACGGATCAAAAATAAAAATAAAAGGAAGTACTCTTCCCTCCTATGGGAAATTGCAATTATCTTCTAACGCAGCGTTGAATTTTCAAGGGATGTAATTTTTTGCTCGTGTCAAGGCACACATAGATTTATATGTGAGAAAAGATGCATTAAAATAAATAATTGAATGGCATGTGTGGAAAAAGATTAACATTTAACACCTGAGGCACCATTTTCTGAATTACCCATGCAAAAATGTGCATGCAATTGCATACCACCAAGTAATTACCTGATTTGCATACGTAATGAACTATGGGGCCATTGCTTGAGGAGGAATTTCAGTGCCATTTGGAAGGGACTGGCCAGTGCAGACAGGGAAGGAATGTCAGGCTCTCATCTTCTCAAAGTTTAACATAGAATCATAGAATCATAGAATCGTTAGGGTTGGAAGGGACCTTAAAGATCATCGAGTTCCAACCCCCCTGCCA
>JAOXNO010000004.1:34323784-34348752 GCA_028565335.1 Limnodromus scolopaceus
GGCTTTGAGCAACCTGGTCTGGTGGGAGGTGTCCCTGCCCATGGCAGGGGGTTGGAACTCGATGATCTTTAAGGTCCATTCCAACCCAAACCATTCCATGATTCTATGCTTCATCGCACCGTTGCACTGCACCAGCATCGCACCGCACCAGCAGGGTACCCCATGTCACAGCACCGCACCATAGCAGCATCACACCGCACCAGCATTGCATCGTACCACGCCACAGTGCACAGCAGCATCGCATTGCACTGCACTGCACTCCACAGCACCGCATCGCATCGTACCGCGCCCCACTGTACCACGCACACCAGCACTGCACCACACCACAGTGCACTCCACTAGCATCACACCACACCGCATCGCACTGCACCAGCGTTGCATCGAACCGCACTGCAGCACAGCAGCATCGCATGACATCGCATCACACCCCACCCCACCACACTGGCACAGCACCAGCAAGGCACCACACCCCACCGCGCTGCACCACATCGCACCAGCATCGCATCACGCTGCATTGCACCAGCATTGCATCACCGCACTGCACTGCACGAGCATCGCACCGCACCAGCAGGGTACCACGTGCCACAGCACCACACCACAACAGCATGACACCACACCAGCATCTCACTAGCATCACATCTCACCAGCATCACACCAGCATCTCACTAGCATCACACTGAACCAGGAACACGCCACACCAGCATCTCACTAGCATCACATCACACCAGCATCACACCAGCATCTCACTAGCATCACATCTCACCAGCATCACATCTCACCAGCATCACATCAGCATCTCACTGGCATCACACTGAACCAGCAACACACCACGCCAGCATCTCACTGGCATCACATCGCACCAACATCACACTGCACCATCCTCTCACCATCATCACATCTCATCAGCATGGCACCACACCACACCAGTCCTGCTGAGGCAGAGGCACTGCACAGACCCGCACCATCAGCCGGGACACGGGACATCTCCTTCTGCTCTGGACCTGTCCCCAGGAGTGATGGCACAGGCCAGGAGGGTCCTCACCCCCCTTGGGGAGCGGGAAGGTGCCGTCTCACACTAGCGACCTGCTGCTCCCCAAAGCTCCACAAGCAGACCTACAGTCACCTTCATAATAATCGCAATTATCATAATAATTGTAATACTCAGCAGCACATCTAGCCTACAAGTGTTAGACCTTACACAGGGAAATACTATAAATGCATAATCACTGTAGCATCTTGAAACTGCTGGCAGACTATCAGAATTTGGTACTTGAACCTTTAATGCAGTTTATTATATGAACTATATATTTGACACTTGATAGTTATACGAGTTAAAGCAAATAAATCCCCACTGGCGATGGGCCATACCCCAATCCCCCTGTAAGACGGCAGCCCTGATGCGACACCGACCCCCAAAGGACAGCGAGCCTACTCTGGAGGACACCAACCTGCGCAGCTGTTCCTCCCCCTAATTGTCACCAGCGCAGTCCCCTCCAATTAGCTGGCGCAGCTCCCCGGCAGCCGCCTGCTCTCCCAGCCTTCATTAGCCAGGCAGGGGACTGAGCTAAAGCCCAGCGAAAAAACAGCCCAAAAAGAATATAAAAACAGATTACTGTTTGCTGCTCCAGGCATTTTATTTATTTATTTTTTTACTTGCTATATTTTAATATCCTTGTGGATTGAGAGCTGTCAGTGGAATAATTCACACAAGCGCCCTTCGGGAGCGCGGTGTTGGCGGAGCAGGGACGCGGCCGCGCTGCCAGGTTTTCCGGAATGAAACAGGAACTCACCGCATGGGAATACAAAGGCATCATTTCTATTTATTTTTTTTTTTTGCTGACAGAAATCACTGGTTCTAAAAAGTGCTGCCTCCCACAACCTACAGATAAAATTGACTATTAAAGACAAATTGAACTGTTTACTTATAGAAAAGATTTATGGGTTTGTGAACAGAGGACACGGGAATAAATTGTTTGCTAAATAACTGGGGGGGGGAAAGGCTCATAAAAGCTTTTAGTTTATAGGTTGACTCCACTGGCAGCTCACATCAGAGCAGCGGCACACTGCAAATCTGCGCCACAGATGTGACGAAGAGAAGGCAAAAGTCAAGTATCTCTTGAACATGTTTTGCATTTTTTCCCATCCTCGCGACCTGCATTAAAATATTGTCAATCACACCCCTACACACAACAGTTTCTATTTAGGTCATTCAAGAAATTAGATTTTTGACATTAAAATTAAATATTAATTTAATATATGTTGAAGAACTGGATTAATTTGACAGAGACACCCAGCCACACTCTGAAAAAAAGGTTTAGACACAGAAAATTTCCAGATGTTGGTTCTCTGCTCGGAGTGACACACTCGGGTGCCGGAGAGGGGAGCTGAGGGTCGGCAGAACACCTCAGCCCTCACGCCTGGGTAACAGGGAATACCTCCCACAACTACAGCCAAGGAAAGACCCACCTTCCTGACGTTATTCAGCTCAACAAAGGGACTACATGTATCTTCTGGAGAGGCAACCAGCCACAACAGATAAGAAGACCTCTATTCCTTTGATAGCTGAGTCCAGTATCAAGTCCAATTGCCTAGGAAACACTTGCTTTGCATTTCTGTTGAAATTGCTCAGTTTCAGCTTTTAGTCATTAGTTTCTACTACAGTGGGGGTTTTTTGCCAAGATTGAATTTTCTGAGTTTTTTTGGCATAAAAACATTCTTCAACACAATGAGGTTTCCTATTTCTATTCTCCTAAGCTAATTAGATCGAGTTCTTTAAGCTTCTCCCTGAAAAAATATTTTTTATTTCCCATATAATATTTTTCTCCCTCCTCTGCCATCTTTTTGTTATTTCAGCATCTTTGAGCAAACAGGCACCAGAACTATACATCGTATTTTACTGCTCGTCTCAGCAAGGCACTTGTATTCCTACTCATTACCCCACACGTGTGCACCTCTGGATCCTGTTAGTGGGGGTTTGCCATGGTTTTACATTAGGACCCAAAGTAAACTCTATTTTTAAAACAGATCCAGCCTAGCGAGATGCTCTCTTTGAGAAGCATTCCTCTTTTTTATATCCTATCCGCTCATCATTGTATCATTTTCCGATTTTATCATCAATAAATTTATCTCAAATTTCAAAATATTCATGCAAACACCAAACAGAGCCGCTCCCCTTGCTCACAATGGAAAGACCCCACCAGAAGAACCCATTCCACCCACAGTCAGAGTTGAATCCACATTGATGGTATTTCTCAGGGCTGTTAATTATCCAGGGTCTTAATCCACTTAACATAGCTGTACCGAACTTGCAGCTTGCCTCATGGCTTTTTTTAAGAGACAAGAGTTTTTATAGTATTAACTCAAACATGTGGCCTTTCAGACAAATCTCAAAAGATTGTGATAGATTTGAAATAGTTCCTTCCTCACAAAAGAATACAAAAATATATATAGTGAATTGGTTTTGAACTACTTGAATCTGTTGGTTTTTTCACAGAAGTATTTTAGATGGTGTATTACTATGGAAGAACATCTATGGACCAGCAACAAGTTATCTTCTCAACCAAGCCCTGTAGCACTCCGAGGTTCAGAGCACCCGGCTGCGCTGACTCACAGACGGTCACCCATCTTCAATAAATGTACAATTTCTGCCTCAGGGAGCATTTGGTGATTCCCAGGCAACATCAGCCCCCTCCTTTCCAAAAGCAGAGAAGTTATTGAAAAATGTTAACAAAGGTGCAAAGATGGGCAATTTACTGTTTCTTCCCAGCACGAGCCTGTCCCGTTGTGATGGGATTATAGACACGAGCATCACTGGGATCAGCTACAGCTTCTGCTCCCAGATACAGAACAGAAACAGCACCCACTTCATCAAGTGTGAGAAAAAATATTTACATACTTACCTTTATTTACACCATAATAGAATGTTAAAATGCTCCAGTAATCATTACATAAAGATCAAATGTGCAACCTTATTATATACACCAGGAAAATTAGCTTTCCAATGAAATATGGCATGACCTTCAGCTACTGGTATTCACAGCAGAGCCTGTATTCAGCCCTTCATACATATATTCATAAATTTGGAAATTGTAAATTACATCACGAGATGGATTCAGCCCCAGTGAATGCTGGATTCTACCCTTCACTTATGCACATCTATCACAAATAAATATTTACTAGCACGCCCAAAGTATTTTCTTCAGCGCTCGCTCACTCCCTCCCTGATTAAATGCAGGTCATTTCCATCCATAACTACTATTTGAATTCAAAAGTGAAAGTGATTTAGGAAATAAATTATCTTTTAGAGGTATATTTAGTGTCACCTGTCTTGGTCCTCTCATTCAGATGTAAAATGTTCTCCTCTCTGTCTTCATTGTTTTCCATTCCGTAACGGTAAACTGCACAGTCGGGGCTGGAAATGAAGACCTATGGAGTGCTCTGCTCCCCAGCCCAGGCAACACGCTGCCTTTGTCACTGTCACATCCAGGGCAGCAGCCAAATTAAAGACATTCATTTTCATGGCTGGTTATTGCTACCCGATAACCTGAATTTTAAGACAAATACATTATCGCTGATGAAATGGAGAAGCTGGTACCAAAGGAAACTGAAGGAAGATACAGAGAAGAAGGTCCGAACAAATATTAGTCACGGAGCTCTGAAGAAAAGTCACAATGCAAGATGGTGTTGCTTAAGATCAGAAGGAAAAATAATTCATTAATCAAGATGAAAAAGCTCAAATAGGAGTTTTCATTTCATGGGGATGTTACGCAGAAAGGACCAGCATGGTTTAGTGTGAGCATGGACAGGAGATCCCAGAGAGGGGTACCAGCAGGAGGATCAGCTGAAAAGGCATTTCTTGGAGACAGGCAGAAATGAAAGATACATGATCTTCTGTAAAAAATGTAAAGCTTGGGCTCTGGGCAGGTATCTACAAGGAGATAACAGAAGACAAAACAGAGATCTTATTTGGCAAATCTCAGATGCAAATCTGAACTGAAAATGTATCCGCGGGTCATCTTCATGGGGATGGCAAGAGAGTTTTCAAGAGCAGAGAGGTAGAAGATGAGTAACCCGGGGGATCCCAAGCCTGCCTGCACAGCAATAGTGTGGAACAGGACTCTTCAAAAGGAAAAAATAATAATAATTTAAAAAAACCAAAGGAGGACAGGGACTCGTGAGTCAAGAAGATTCCACGAGGAGCACAGCCAGTGATGCTAAAGTTGGGTGACATCGTAAAAAAAATGAAAACTATTTTTTTGGCAAAACTCCTGTCTCTCCTCTACTTACTCAGGTTTAATGTTACCATGAAATATATTGAGCTACTTGCCCAGCAATACCCAGTGGATCAGAGATTCTTGTCTCTGCCAGACATCACTCCAGGGGGACAGGATCGTCTCCAAAACGGTTTTATGGCTTTAGGATTGGTTCATCTTGCTCAGACCATCAATCCCAGGGGGCATAAACTAACAAAGGCTTTCTTGGGTTACAAATTATTTTAGTTTAATGATACAGACCATCCCACCCATCACCAGACATTGGCAGTCAGAGTTCAGGTGCCCAAATCACCCCCTGAAAGCATTTCCTGCTCTTCTTTTCTTTTTAGAGTAGCTAAAGCAGTAGATTGGGGTCCTAATTTAGGAAATTTAATTAATCTCCAGCAGTGAAGCAAGGTGAACCCACCCTCATCAAACATTTCATATAACACATTAGCGCAAATATCAATCATATTTCACAGAACATCTGGTCTTTATATTTTGTTGTTACTTTTACTGTTTCTGACAGAAAATTACTATGCACAGAAAAAAGCCACAAAGCCAATAATCAGCGCTCGACATATCGAGTTTACTTTAACCAAACTAAAAATCACTGCTGCCTTGAAGAACTGCAAAAAATCTTTTAGATCTTTTGCATAACTAAAAATCCCAAGGATCAGTTTGGAAAGTAAACAAATACATTTATGTTCACAAATGTTTTCAGGAAAAATTATATTAATTAATTAATTAATTAATTAATATATGGGCTCCTAATGGCTAAAATTACTTTGGAAAATAAACTGTAGGCTCGCATGGCACTCAGACTATTTTCAAGATATTACTAAAAAGACATTTTTTTAAAAGCCTTTACAGTTAATTAATATAGTCAGTGAATAATCAAAACAATTTTAGTACAGATCTAAGGAAATAAATATATAAGTACTTACATATATATGGAAAGAAATATATAAATACTGTCCATGAACCCTTAGCCATACTGCAACTGGAACTTCTCTGTTCTTCCCAATACTCTGAACGAATAATTTATAAGAAATACTTATTTGTTCTTGTGCTGAGACACTAATAATGACCATAACATTTTAACCAGTGATCAGAATATATTTTAGGATGTCTAATGTAATCTTTATCTAGGAAAAGTGCTCACAGCCATACTCATGAAAACATCCTTTTGGCTCTTCATATAGTGTTGTAAAGACCCTAACTTGTATCTGTACCATTAATTGCTCAAAACAATTAAAAAACAGCTCCAAAAGCACTTCTAGTAGCTGAAACAACACTTTCTGTTGAAAATCGAGTCCCCTTGAAGATCTGTGTAAAACGCATTCTTAAGTATTATCTTTTCTGGTTCATTTCTCCCCATACCGACATCCTCAGGAATGTATATTGTAATATGGAGCCAAATTTGCAACCCAACTTCTGCTGAAGTTAAAAATGATCATTAAAAGACCTAATTCTTCACTTCATTATGCATCACGCTAACAGGTTCAATAGATCTTTACGCTGGCGCAAACAGTTTTGTTATTTATAACCACTTTCAGATGACGTTACAGTATGGATTTGAACTTACACAAATTAAGATAATAAAATTACCTTTTTTTCTTAAATAATCTAATCAAGATAGTCCACTAATTTAAAATTAATGGGATGGAATGGAAATGTTGGACACTTTCAAAATAAATTAAGTGTGGAACCAGGTTACATTTAATCAAGCTGTCATGCAAATTAGCGGCTTCACTCAGCGAGTACTATTTAAAGAAGTTCTTCGCTAGTGAAAATGTTTTTGGAACTGTTACAGGAACCATCTACTTTTTGTTAAAGACAAATGAGTGCTAAAAAGCACAGCTCCCCCCAGCTCCAGGTTCCTAATGACAATATCATAAAGCTTTGCTAGACAGTGAAGCTCCACATGTATCTGCTGGGGGCAGGGAGGCAGCTGGAGTAAATATTTTCAGAAAATAGCTTTTAATCTGAAATATTATACACTGCTGCCAGAACAAAAACAAACAAACAAACAAAAAAACCAAACTAAAAAACCCAAAACAATGCAACAAAAACCCACCAAACCAACCCTCAAAAAAGGCAAACCAAGAAACCCCAAACCAAACCAGCCAAAAAAAAAAGAAATTCTATAAGCACATGATTCTTACAAGAAGAGAATGGCAGGAAGTGCCTGTTTCTGCAGGAAATGAAGGTGTAAGCAGGAAAATCCCCCCCAGACACCACATCTCACCCCATCACCCCAGCTGGGGCTCAGCTCCGTCCCCGCAAGGCACTCGCTGTCCCTGGGCCAGGGTAAGTGCCCGTGGGAGTAACCAGCCGCTTAATCGGCGGTTATAACGTTCCGATACCACTTCTTCCCAAGACTTATTATCTGCTAATAACTACAGCCCGCCCTACGAAGGCATCACCTATTAAAAATGGCCAAAATTATACTTCAGTACTGCCAACGGCACTTATTTTGTTAATTGAGTGGAGCTCTTTATTATCAACTGATTACGCCAACCGATGTACAAGATGCCGTAACTTCGTAAGAGGGTTCACGACTCCAGTAATCAGCATGCTGAATTCCTGTTGTGATTTTAGATGAAGATTGCTGATTCTCCTCCAGAAGAAGCAAAAGAAAGAACATTCTTGGTTCTGCCATCACACAAGTATAGATGTGTACTATTAAATACTATAAGTATGTATTTCTTAATTAATATTAATATTCTAAATTAATATTCTAAAACAGAAAAAAAGAATCCTTTATTCTCCCATGAATGTATTTGTATTGTTCTTCTGCACCCAGTCAAACTTTTTACCAGCAGATGTGCTTTGGATATTGTAATTTATCTCCTTCTAACTTACGAATAACGTGTCAAGTCCTCCCCAAAGACAGCAAACGTTTGCACAGAAACTCTATTCCAGGTAACATCAGCTTTGATCAACAGTAAATGCTGCACATCACTTGCTGCTATAAAAAAGTAACATTACTTTGTACTATTTACTACATATTATCTTCCATCTAAGAATTCAAAAGTTTTGCAAAAAACGTTAACAATCTAAGCTTACTCCACTTCTCCCCTGTCTCATCAGGAAGAATCACAGGAATTTCAAACACCCTTGCATCGAGTGAACATCTGAAGCTTTACGCCGATGTTTTGTTTGGTGGTTGGGTTTGGTTTATGCCCTTAGAAGTCTAAGCATTGCATCCCAAAAATACTTTGTCATGAACTGTGATCTCACTGAAAGAGCAGGTTCTCCTCCCGATTCACTGTAGCTGTAATAAGCAGGTCAATTACCCATATATCCGAAATCAAAACACCATCGGTCTCCACGGATGACTCTCCGAGTGTCTCCTCCCACTGACCTGGCTCTTCCATGACCTCCAACCTCCTCAAGCCTCAGAGATACACGCACCAAACCACCCTGAATGTTACAGTCCACTTCCCTACCCTAGTGTTATTTTCACTTCAAAACAATATTCCTTCTCATTGCTCACTTGCTTAATCTTATAAAAAGAAAATGTATTTGGATGTGTCCAAAATATTTAAAAGTATGCTTTTCCAGACAGTCATTCCAGAAACATATTTGAATTAAAAATAAATTGTGTTGGATAAAATATTCTCTTCACTGTTTACTTTATCTAGATTATATATATATATATATAAAAAAAAAAAAGCAAGAATCAGCACAGTGGAAATGTGATGTTTCAAAAGTTATTTGAATTAAGCCCCAAATACATACATGGTGTTCAGGGTTATTACTATTTTCATAAACAGAATAATGTGTTCCCTGGACATGAACAGCTTCACTGCAGTAAACATTAATGCTGAAATAGATGGGAGGGAGGGAGGGAAAGGTGAACCACTGCTGGGGAGAGAAGGCCACAGGTACAGGAAGAAATAACATGCGGGTAGTAAAACTGCTCTGGTGTGCTGGTTATCTATGGACAGAAAGGCCAGGCATCCCAAGGGATTAATTATTTATATTACCACTTAAGCCTTATTGTTATTTATCAAAGAATGCATGTTAACTTGAGCTATTTACACAAAACTGCTGCACTCGATGAGATGGATATCACAGAAAGTGCTCCTTACACTTCCCAAACCAAGATCTATTTTAAATCCATTACCCATTGATAACATCAGCGGGAATTAATCACAAATGTGTTAGAGACAAAAAAACCAAAACACGATCAGATATTTGGAAATAACACATGAAAGAGGAAGACAAAAACCAGTGCAGACCAATATCAGAAAATATCTATGCCAAAGACTCTCAGATCCTCTCCCCTCCACACCTGCACCCCAAGTTTTATTTTAAATTTTGAACAGTTTTTGGCATTTCATAGATGCACATTTCCAGGCTCCGGGGGCCTCACAATACTTCCCCTCCTCTTCCTCTGCCCTTGCTGCTTCACACCTTCGCTCCCCCAGATGGTCCTACTCAGCCCATCGCATCCCCCCAGCCCGGGGCATCCCAAATGACTGCGTTATCCGAATTTCATTTGCAGGCTATGTTTTATCTTTAACACATACACCTTCCTACTACCAGAAATGCAACAGAAAGAAGGTTTATGCAGGTGAAAAAGAGTCACAAGTGAAATACAATTAATTAAATTAATTTTAAACTAATTTCCAGCCACGTGCAAGACTCTATATTTAAAAAAAAAAAACAACAAAAAAAAAAGGAGTAGCTATGACAAAAGATATATTTTGTTCTCTCTTCCTCACTATTTAATAGTCTCAGAATGAAAAGTCTAGTACAATTTTCTAGTCCAATTGTTCCAGCCGGGGGGGAAAATTGCTCATCATAATTAGGCCACTTTCATAACATATTTACTCCTCACCCGGCCTCCTGTGGATGCAGCCAAAGCACCGCACCTGTGAAGCGCTGACCTGTTCCTCCACCACGGCACACTTCCCCACCAGCTTTCTCCCCTCCCCCCTGATTTTCATCCCCCCGACCACTTGTTCACAGTGTGTGGGCAGAAAAACAAAGTTCACCAGCTACAGAGAAAAATACATAAAAGATTGCTTGCTTTACGTGCCTGTGGACCCTCTACCTGTGGTTTTCCCAATGGGGCTTTGCTGGTGCACGGGGTGAGGTGGGGTGATGTTCTGGATCCGGGTGAGAAGCTCTGGGCTCCGCGTGCCCGTCAGAGCAAAGCAAGGAGCAGCTGGACCACTGCGGAAGTGGAGTACCACAAATTTCGTACTTTTTAAAAATGTATGCATATATATACAAATGTACATACGTGGGGGAGGTTTAGGATGGATATCAGGAAAAATTTCTTCACGGAAAGGGTTGTGAAGCCTTGGCAGAGGCTGCCCAGGGCAGTGGTGGAGTCGCCATCCCTGGAGGGATTTCAAAGCTGGGCAGACGTGGTGCTGAGGAACATGGGTCAGGGGGGGTTGGGGCAGTGCTGGGCTGATGGTTGGACTCAATGACCCTTCCCACCTTGACAATTCTGTGATTCCATGATTCTATACACAAAATTTTCTCAAACATTAATATTGCAGAAAGTAAACGGAGTCCACCAATAGCAGAAGGTCTTTCAGATAAGAATTGGAGACACTGCTTTATACAGAGGACTTGAAATATTTGATTGAGTATGTTTAAGTAATTATCCAGAAAAAACTACAATTCCTGACCTGTCCCCACGTTGCATGCCCACCCGGTGTGGAGCTGGCGGTGAGTTCCTGTGGCAGCTGGACATGGGGCTGCCGGGTGATAATTTGGGAAGTTCTCATTTTTTTCTAATAAGCAACGTGGATTTCCAAAATCCTGAAGGGTGATGGTCACGTATAGGTTGGGACAGGGTGCTCATCATCTGACTTCTGGAGTTAAATTGTCAACTCAACAGTTTTCTTCATGGACCCTCCTTCTCCAGAAACAGCCCTAAAGGGCGTCCGGAGCTAACAGGGCATGGCATATTTCAACTCACCATCACCTTCTGAAGAATTTTGCAGGATTATTTGGACAGTGTACACTGTGTTTCTCCAGCCATTATATACATTTAACACCCCAAAAAGCCCTTACAAAAAAAAGAAAATCCTGAAGAATTAAAGTAACCTGAACAGTGAAGTTTGGGATGTTCTTTGTGGAGAGGAATATAATGGCAATTTCTATGCAGAGGTGTGCAAGTTGGCTTGCATGTGCGGTTACACCACACTTACAAGGTTTTGAAGGTCACAGCGGCTTCCTACAGGCACTGCCCGCAGCACATAAAAATCTTTTTACACATAGAATTCACAATATGAGACACCCTTAATACCTGAAAGAAAACTTTAGACTAATCAGCCTTTCTTTTTTTCACTGTTTATATTAGCATTTCAATAACATTTTTAATATTTGATTTTACTTAATAACCATCTTGAACAAGAATTATAAGAGAAACGCAGTGCTGGAGTGGGATTAGAAGTGGCTTGGTGAGTCCAATCATAAAAGGTGCCTGAAATGCTGCAACAAAATTTAACTTACAGTGAGAGAACCTAAGGGAGTAGCTAGACAGCAAAACACTTTAACGTTTCCACATATAGAACACATTTAAAAGTATGTGATTTTGCCAGTTTACTGATTTAATTCCTATGATAAATTCAAGATAATTATGACATAACACATCAAAAACAAATGCATACATACTTTAAATGTATTAGCCTGTAATTTCATTAATATTATATTATACCACCATACTAAATTTATAAACAAAAATATTTAGCAAAGAAAAAAAGAAGTATTTTAATTATCGCATTATTATGTATTATTTCATTGTGCAAGCAACACAATAGCTGCAAAACTACTGCATTTTTAACTCCCACTGGTATGAGATTTTTCATCACATCCATTAAAGTACGTAACTAAGCTAACTCAATACTTCATAAGAATAGATCCTAAAATAAGTCAATTTAATAACGCAAGTCCTTTCTGAGACCTTCATATACAGTTGTGCTCATTTTTTAACTAATTTAGTTCATCTGATCCAAATCCCTCATTAAAAACTGCTATATTATGATGGTTAGGAACAGAATAACTGAAATAATTGCCTTTAGAGCTGACAGAGTTACCTATTTGAAACCACGCTTTCAACAAAGCTGGACTCATTCATGCTGCAGGAAAGACCACAGCCTTTCAGATTGTGTGACACAGCAGACAAACACAGAAGACAGAGGTTTTATTTATCTGTTTATTTTTGCCAAGACATCCATCCTTCCCACCGCCTTTGGAAACATTATTGCCTCAGCTCAGGATATCAAATTATTTGGGGATTTCACCAAGAGCTGCATTCAATCTCCTAAAGACTTAAAGCATTCAGAGTCTGGGACAACCTCATCTGTAATTTACTTCAAAGTGCGTTGACACTGTTTAAGTTGTCACTTAAGTTGACACTTCTTCTAGGACCACTTCCCAATTTCTTTGTAATTAAGCTAAAAGCATCTTATCAATTTGAAAATCTGGTCTTGTAACTCCTAGTCCTTGTTAACCTTCACTTATATTCAAGAAACCAAGAAAATCAGCAGGAAATGCTAACGGAAGCATTATTTGAGGGCCTGGCACAGAGATGAGTCAACACAACTTCTAGAATTAAAAAACACAACAAAGAACTCTTCGAAAGCTGTGTTACTTAAATGTTTATCTTGGTTAAACTCCACATTTTTCTCTCAGCACCAAAGTGCCAGTCCCACCTCTGAGCACGGGGTACCAAAAGGCTGCTCCAACTCCTGTGGTGGCTGTTGGGTGAAGGTCACATTGGCAGAGGCCAAGGCTTCCACACACACTGTAGTCTAAATGGGCCAGAGCCCTGCGGGCTGCCGTCCCCTCCCAGTGGATAACCCAACAGCTCGCTGTGATCACCGACTTCTGCAGTCTTCACTTCAGTTCTGGGCTTCCTGGAACCAGCAAAAAAGCCTACATGGAAAATTATCCATCCTTTCATCCTTCCTCGAAGGTACCCAAACCTTGGCTGTTCTCCTTCATGCTCCCATGGGTCATATGGCATGGGAGTTATTCTCCTCCTCTCCCTTACTGGCAGGAAGAAGTTCTTGACCTTTATTCAGCCAATTTGGAGAAAATGAGCAGTTTCACATCTTGCTGAGTCTTCAGCACAGTGTAGCCCATTAATTTGGGCTTAACAGTCTGCTTCCCCTGTACCTTCCTGCAGCCTCCCGCGAGAACCAGTGAGCCCACTGCACGAGCAGGGCACCACTGATGTAAGGGACACTGAGCCAGGACATTGGCTGCATGATGTGTCACGGACCCAGGAGACGCATCACGGACACCCAGAGGAGTCTCAGTGTTGGCAGGTCCAGGGCTAGAAAAGCAGAAGCAGCAGCTGTGGAGACATTGACTGTCCCAGTCCTCCACCGGGAAGGGGCTAAGGACAGTTCCCTGGTTCCAAAACGCTGTGACGACGATTTCCATTCATTATGGAGGACAGGGCTGCTCTTGGCACCGACCTCGCTCCCTGCTCACACACAGGCCCCCTCTCCAGCGCTCACACCCACCACCCATCACAGGAGCTTTCGACCATCATGCTCTTCCACAGCACATGATACAGAGAATCTGGTCTGATATTAAATTACATCAGTAATAATATACACTTTATTTTGAACTGTGTCACAAACATAAAGTGTGCTTATTCGAAGACTGCCATGTACCACTTACCCAAAGCATTGGCTGCTGTATTCAACATTTTCATTTTTCCATCATGCCTTTACAGCTCTATTTTAAAATTAAGTGACACCACAATTTACTGAAAGCTAAGGTTATGTCTGGAGCTCCTGTGTCAAGCTGAAGGTTTCTGGTGGGTAACATCGCAGTTGCAAACAACGGGCAAACACAACGCATTCAGTTACACCCTCCCCCATTAAACTCCTTTCTGATAATTATGAACTAGTAAATTGGTTTCTTGGTATCCGTGGCAGTGCCGGTCCCCCGAGGCTGCATCCCGGGATGCCTGGCACCCTGCTCCAGCAAAACTGCCTGGTTGTCCCCTATTCTCCTCATCGCGCTGAGCACCCACCACCCATCTTACACTGGGTTTCACCTACTGGCAGAGAAGCACCCACCAGCTGACCCTTCACAGCTATGGAGAGCTGGCCAGGCTAGCAAGGGACCACGAAGAAACCTCAGAAGATGCTCTGAAAATGCTGGCGTGGGACATCCCACGGGAATGTGGGACCCTGAAGCTGCCCAGCCACCCTTGCTCCAGCGCTGGTGCCCATCTGCCCCACTCCAAGTCCACCTGAGAACCACAAGAGCTTGACAGTGGTTTTGAAGGCCATTGCGCTCCTTCAGCTCCCGCAAGGAGCTGCCCCAAGTTCAGGCCAGCTCCTGGGCTGGGGAGAGACTGGGGCACCCTTCCTGAGAGGTCTTCTGCTGCTACCAGCTCTCTCACTTCAAAAGGAGAGAGTAAACGTTCCTGGATTAAAACAAAACCAAAATCATAGAGAACAAGCAGGCGCAGCTTGTTCCTGCACTCCTGATCCCAAGTGGACGAGCTACTCTAACATGTTGTTTCTGCAAATTTCCACCAGTGTTATTAAAGCCCAGGTAAAACCCCTTCGTAGATATTTCAGCACTTCAGCTGGTAGCTTATTAAAACCTGCTAAAAAAATTATTGGAGTTCTCACACAAGGGTAGTACCTGCTCAGGTTTTAAATACACTCAGCTGTCCCAGTGAACCTTATTCTCCCAGGTACAAAGCCTACTGGCACATGGACCCATTTCTTTACAACAGGGGAGAAAGGCAAGAAAAAGCCCTAGACAGAAAGTTCTAGGCAACCAGCATGGCCAAGCAGAAAGAGAGGGGGAAAAAAAAATAGTAAATACTGCTTCATTTACCACTGCAAATCTTTTCTGTTCCACAGCAGCACAGAGCAATCTCTCCTGTTCTCACACGATATCTGCCCTCACCACCGCCCTGCTGGAGCCGCGGCGAGCATCCTTTCCCCACACGCTGTGTAGCCACAGCCGAGCCCAAAGGAAGCACCTTTCCAGAGCAGGCACTGAAGGAGCCACGCCAGCACGCTGCAGCAAGGAGCCTGACCTATTTCAAATGTTCTTCTACAACTGCTACATAAAATTAACAGCTTTAATACAAAAAAAAAAAAAAAAGAAAGAACCGAAAAACAAAAAGCCCAAAACAAACAAACAACAGCACTAAGTCTATAAAAAGATGCATATATGTGCCTATATATTATTTTAGTCAGAAATTCAACTACTGTGCTGAAAAAAAGTAATGATTTTCCTGTAAGTCAATAGCTACAAGGTGGATGGATGGATGGAGGGGTGGAGGGATGAAGGGATAGACAGATGGAGGGATAGATGGAGGAGAGGAGGGATGGATGGATGGATGGATGAAGGGTTGGAGGGATAGACAGAGGCATGAAGGGATAGATGGATGGATGGATAGATGAAATAACCTTTTTCACCACGAATCTGAAATGTAAGGAAATAAATACACTGAATCACCAGCTCCCCACTGCCCTGTGCACAGTCCTGGACACCCAGCGAGGGCCCGTCTGTGCGGTGGGTTTGGGCCAGCCCTTGGGCAGGCGCCCACCTCCTCAGGGAGCTAGGAGCTGGCTGCTGCCAGGGCGAGGTGGGATGTCACTGCTATCTACTTTTGCATAACCACATACACCTTAACCCCAACAAATCAACCAGAACTTGGTTTGAAATTGCCACTTCCCTTCCTCAATTAGGTTTCCTTGGAGAGAACTGTCCTCCATGTGATTCTTGCTCTGCTCAGTGTGCTCAGTCTGTGGCTGGTGACAAAGCCAGAGTGTGTCCCTACCTGTGGTTTACAGCTACTCCCCTCTCCAGCCTGTAAGAAATGGAAGTGTGGTTTCAAAGCCTTGCTTTCTTCTTTAACTGGTTATTTATAGCTCTTAGGTGGTCCTGCTTCCCACCGGTTCCTATCGCTCACCTGCCTGAGAGCATCCCAGTGCCCCTCGTCTCTCCACTGACAGCAGGACCATGCCACCGATGTCGGTAGCTCTGGAGGGAGGACTTCAGTCTCCGGTGCTGTTTTATGCCGGTGAATTATATTCAGTTTGAAAACATTTTTTAACATGAAGCCAGTGAAATATCAAAGGCGTACAACTGTACAGTAAATTATGTATGCCTGTGTTTTGTAGCGGGAATAAGGTTCCTGCCTACTTTTGACAGAGCTGCATTATGTAAATTTAGCAGCATATCACACATGCTGCGCTAAACCGGACAGTTATCTTATTCCTGGGTATTTACATAAGCACAGAAAAAATACAGCATATAGACATAAATATATAGTATCTCCTTCGTTTAGATCAGCATTTGCATGAGAAAAAAGACTGGAGTTTTCTGCAAAAAGTATTGTATGCTAATGAGATTTTTTCCAAGACAAAACTGTTACTGCTAACAGTTGGATACTCTCTTTGTTTTAATTATGCATGACTAATGATAGCTGTTTGGCTGTCTGACCACCAGATTGTCTGCCGTTGCCAAGGGAAAATCTTTTAAAATAGGTTGACTGTTTTTCCATTATAAAACAGAGCATGTTCAACTTCATCTTACATTTTTCAAAAGTTTCGAAGGTACAAAAATTAAAACTTGAGCTGAACTCACCGGTGGGTCACCCTCGTGTGTGAGGCACCACCAAATCTCTACAGGTGGTGTAACTAATACAACGTGTGAAACCAGAGCTACGGCCAGAGCTACCGCGGGCACCGAGGGGCTCCATGTGCTGGTACCTACAGAAAGTACTGCAGAAAGAGCACCAAGGAACACTGCTGCCGTGGCTGAACATCTTATTGGGCCTATTTCACATATTCACCTACATGCAAATGCAGGTGCACTAATGAGTCCAGCCTCCTCTGGGGTCTCTGGCAGCTGTAATGCTGGGAAAAAGCCATGCATCCAGTCAGAGGAAGAAATGTCTTTTCTACTGAGTTGAAAAATATTTGAAAAAAAGTATAAAGATCACCTCACCTGGTAGTTTCTGGTATGGCAGGATACAGGTGGATGGGACTATCTGTACCAACCACACAGCTATGTGGGGTGCAAGGACCACCCATACCAGCCAACCAGCGATGCAGGGCCATGGACCACCCATACCAGCCAACCAGCGATGCAGGCTGTGATGGGCCACCTGTACCAGCCAACCAGCAGCGCAGGCTGTGATGGACCACCCATACCCTGCTACTCAGCAATGCAGGGTGTGATGGACCACCCATATCCAGCTACTCAGCAGTGTAGGGTCTGATGGGCCACCAGTAACCACCAATCCAGTAACGCGGGGTGTGATGGACCAACAGTAACCAGCCACCCAGCAGTGCAGGGTGTGATGGACAACCATACCCAGCCACCCATCAGAGCTATTGACCCCCAGTGAAGAGTCACCCTGGCCCCACTCCCTGTCTCTGCTCCAGAGTTGGCTCAGCGGTGGGAGCGCAGGATGACTGCCCCACACTCACAGCATGGTGGAGACACAAGAGGCTGAGGAGGGACTGCCCCAGTGATTACAAACTTAAGTACACACATCACCCAGTTAGCATCAACCTTGGACTGGCATCTGGGTTGAGCTGGAAGAAATAGAAGTTTTGCAAATTTAAGGAGTTCTTTCCACTGCTTCCAAGTGGGAACTTTCTTTTCTGGCAGTTTTGTGGATTTTGTCCTGGCAATCTCTGCCCAAAGGCTGAAAGGGAGCCAGAGCTGAAGAGGACTCCAATCTCCCCAACTCAACAGGCAATGCTTGAGCAGAGAGGCATTTAACAAACACTTCTCCCCACGGTGCTTGTGAGGAACACCATTCTCATGGGAGACACGGTTTGTCTTTCAACCTTAGCTTCGTGGATCATTTTAACTTGCAGATGAAGCAAGGTATAGAGCTGGCAGCCTGAGGATGGGCACGATCAATTAACCTGATTGATTAGTGCAGCATTACCTCATGGCAGACGAGTCCGCTGCCGCTGCTGTCACCTGCAAAACCTCACTGAATTTATCCAGAGTTGTGGCCACCCAGATCAACCTGTCCTTGCCTTCACTCTGCTCTAGTTTGAACCCCTCTAGTCCCCAAAAAAATTGTTTATTCTCAGGCCCCGCTGCCCCTCTCCCTGCACCGGGGGGACCCACAGGTGGTGAGAGCAGCAGGGAGGGGATGCTCTGCATCACCTGCTCCTTCTCACTCCCTTCCCACGAAGAGCGAGAGCCCCGTTGTGGAGGGGTGGGAGAGAGCATCCATTGAAAGGATGCCCCGTGATGTTAGAATGTGCAGGAGCGGCAGTTGGCACGGGCCAAAGCCCTGCCAGGGAGAAGGAATAACATGAGAAACAGCCTTCCAGCGCAAGAATGGCCTGGGACAAGTCTGGGACACCAGAGGAGCGTGAGCCCCACTGTGCCCATCCACCTCCAGCCTCGAATGGAGCTGAGATGTCTCCAGACCGGCTGCTGCAGCACAGATTTTAGTTTCCAAGCACAGCATCAGGCCGAGTCTCTGCCAGGAGAGCCGGGGGTGAGCCAGCACTGCCTGGCGCTGATTGGCCTCCAAAAAGAGTCAGCCCCAAGCCCCTGAGACTTGTTTCCCTGGGATATCGGCTACAGTCAACTCTTATGCAAGATGACAAGAGGAAAGTAATTTAAGTCTCTGTTTCTTCCTCAACAGAACAGCCCTTTGGAACGAACTCTGTTTTTCATTCCTTACTGATTCCTTGTTTTGTTAGTTCCTCTGCATAACATCTGAACCATTCGAGATCATTTAAAATGATAAATTATTTTAATTTGCTCTGAATTTATTTATTATTACTGCACAGACAAGAGGCAAGCGCCATAATGTGCTTGTTTAATAATTGGCAGGGATTTGGAACGTGAAAGCCTTACCCAAACAACAACTTAATTTTATGAGGGGGTGTGCACATATGTCTACATGTTCCACAGTCACATTGCAGAGGGAGAGGAACAAAGCTTCATGTAGCCAAATAATTTATGATCCTGAACGGCACAAGAATACCAAGAGAGTGTGGAAGTCAAGAAATGTACCTTTTAAAATCATAAAGGAAAGAAGAAAATTTTTATATTTATTCCACCACCTGTTCCTCCACAGACCTACCTGCATTTATGCAGGGGTGCACACAACCGCATCCAGCGCTGTGGGTGCACGTGCATCAGAGGGGCTGTACTGCTGGAATATATATAGTATCTTAAAATTTGTATGTGTTACGTACACTTGATATTCACCTGCTATCCATACTGCAAAGCTTTCATTCCAAATGCCCAATTCTCAGTAATAGGAATGACAACAGACAGAGAGCACTTGGCAGATGTGTCACCAGCTTTCCATCACAACTTTCCATCCCCACTGTTACTCCTTTGGCAAAGACTGCTGGCGACAATGGGCAGCTCTCCTTGGAAGAGAGGGCAAAACCAGCTAGTCAGTCCCAATCCCCAAAAGTGACTAGTCCCCCTTGGCAATTTAAATATGAATTAGACACCTCCATCCATCCCCCTGAGGACCTGGACAGCTTTGGAGATGAAGCCTCCTTGACCTGCTTGACACAGCTCAAGCTGCGCAGGCACGTTCAGCCATTGTGACCAGAGCAGCTAGATGTTTCTCAGGACCATTGATCTGGGAATCCATGGGATTCCATAGCTCGAGAAGTGTTCACAAGGAGCTCACACAAAATAAAATCCATGATGATAACCATAATGCTGTAGTTTTATTCTTGAGCTCCAGGAGTCAGGGGAAGCAGAAGGAGGAATTGGAAATGGTCCCAGCAAGGTTTCGTTTGGTCAGACTCGCCTGCATCCATGGCAAGGCACTGATGAGCTTTACCAGGAAAGGGGAGGTCCTTTGACCTTTTGGTCAGCATGTTTGAAAGCCAGGAGATGTGGTTTTGGCTTCTGCTGCTAAACCTGCCCAGTCAAAATGGACATCATCCCCATAATCAGACTCTGATTTCAGAGACCCTGCATTGGTCACCCCTAAAGGGACCTAAATTAGAAAAATAATGTTAGGTGGACATCTCTCCCCTGAACCATCACCGTTCGAGAGCCATGGTGGAGGACGGGAACATCCCATTTTCCGATATGAGTGAAGAAGATGATGTGCAGCTGGGGAACGGTGAAAACTGCCATCTCTGTGAAGCTGGAGGGAGCCACAGGGGGGCACTGAGTCATCGGTGCTGCACAAGGAACATCATCTTTCCAACACAACCTCTCACCTGCCTCCTGTGCCACCCCAGGGTGTCACAGTCCAAACGCTCAGTACCACTTGGGAGAGGCAGAAGTCATGCTGAAGCAGTGGCTCTCCCAGAGAAGGACACTCAGAGACACTGGAGGATGCCAGGAGCTGCTTGTCCCGTTCCCCGTGGGAGCAGGAGAAGATGGCGACTTCTTCCACCAGCGGGAAAACTTATGGAAAAGAAGTTGAGTGACTCTAAAAGCAACCACTGGGAAGAGACAGATGGTGTTTCAGATCAGCTGGCTGCCACGTGCCCCAAACTTTTAATACCGGTAAAAACATACCAGTAAAACATACTCCTAGACTGTGTTCCTCTGCAGCTGCCCGGCCTGTGTTACTGTTGGTTCACACGAAGGGTTTGACACCCACCTCAGGTCGCAAGGCTGGGGAGAGCGTGACTGCCCACCACATAGACCTGGAACTCTCCAAGGTGGAAAGAGAAGCAGCCAGGCCACATGCGAAGAATTCCACATTTAGAAAACAAACCCAAACGCTCCAAACCTCCTGACCCGTGACCACAAAAAAAAAAAAAGAAAACTTCTCCTATAATCACTCTTCTCAGATGACTTTGGCTGCTCTGAACCTCAGGCAAAATTCACATGGAATGGCCAAAAGAGACTGCTGTGGCCAAAAATACACGGATGAAGTTCAATCTACCTGTTAACAAGGCTGGCCTGGAATTTGTCTCTGGTTTTCCCAGCCAGGTTTGACTCTGCCATCACAACTGGTTACCTGCTCTACAGCTTCCACCACTCCTGCTCTTCAATGGGCTTTTGGGAACCTCCATCCGACGGATCCCAGCTCGAGCTTTAACTCTTTGCAGTGAAGAATTCACATTATTTTACACATTCTAGAGCATATGGTTCATAAATGACTTTATAATTACATAGTGGTAATCTTTGGGGTTTTTTTTTAAAAATTATATCAACTTCTCAAACTTAATATACCATGATTACACAATATAGAATTACTATCAGGTAAACTAGCTCTCGTTAACCATGAGCTTTAAGAAAAATGAAATGCAGAATAAACTTTTATTGCTAGAGAAAGCCATTTTGATCATCTTCAGGTTTGTACATTTAGATATCTAAGGGGATTTTTTGCCGATGGGGTATGGAGGAACCTGTTTTCTTGGATATATAAAGCCAAGAGGGCTACACACGCGAATCAGCTGTAACTTGGATGAATATCAGCACAGAAAAAGAGAAATTCTCCCTTATTTCTCCTGGAAGCAGGAACATCCCTGGCTGCAATCCTGATGGCTAGCTCTCCGGCTGCCCTCCTCACCCCATGGCCAGCGGGAAGGGGATGGAACATCCCCCAACAAGCGGAGGTGGCCTTTGTTCTCCCTGAGCATCCATCCCTCCAGCAGCAAGGGACACGGCACAAGTCGCCCCCGCCTGCCCTGAGCGTACTGCCCTGCGCTTGTCACCTCTCAAACGCTGCTGCTCCGAAATTGCCGCCTCTGCCGCCAGCGCTACAGACGGGCTGCAAACCTGCAGGGATCCCTCCCCGTACAGGGGGTCTTGAAAAGGGGCACCAGGGAAATCCAGGTCTGAAAACACTGACTGTATTTCTACCCGTATTTTTACCAGTTTACAATGTAGCAATTTATTCTTTCGATAATGTTTTTGTAACTTTCTCTCTTCTTCCTCATGTGTTCTCATCAAATCCTAACTGATTGCCTGGGAAGAATATAGAGAAGATGCAGGGCAGAATTATACTTCTGAAAATCAGCATTTTCCCAAAATTATTTTGCCACAGAAAAGTACTGCATTGCTGATATAACAGCAATGATTTCTTATAACTTCAACAAGCGGTGACACAGAAAGCGTTGGGGCTGCAGGGATCAATCACTGGCCAAAACCAAACAAACGGTGGCCCAGGGGGTGAGGACGAGGCCACCCCATGGGACACGGGGGGGGGGGCCTGACCAGTCAAGGAGGACACTCATGGCTTTGCTTCTGCAGAACCTGAGAAACGCTGCACATGTAAATTGATTAATTACAATTTCATATGAATTAACTATTTTAAAAGGAGGGAGCTGTACCTCTGATTTTACCTGGTGTTAACACTTGGAGGCTTTTACTGGGAAACCTCGGGGGTTCAGGGAGTTTATTTCTCATCTTTAGCAAAGACAATGAAAACTTAATGTGAGAACTGAGACTGGGACTTGGCTCCCTCGATCTGCCACCCCACTGACTAAAACAGGCTCTCTGCTTTATTCCCCCATATTTTAGCCCAAAACAAGATTCGCAAGTAAAAGTTGCCCCCCAGTTCAGGGTGGGTAACCCCGTTTATTCACCCCCCCCAAACCTGGGTCGGTCCAGGGGACGCCTCCGCCCAAACGCGCACCACATAAATCACCCAAATCTTCTTGCAGCCAAGAAAACGCTGACTCAAAGCCCAGGGAATTACTCCCATATCCTGGCATTAATTATTAAGGACAGGGATGCTCGGTGCCTTAAGCACGGGGCTGCCTTTGTAACGGAGGGAAGTTTTGAAGCCCCCCTTGCCCGAGAACAGATAAAAGGGGAAAAGCCCGAGGGCGCGGGGAGGAGGATCAACACGTGCCTGCGGCGGGGGGCTGGTGGCCATCCTGCCCTCAGAGCCTGGGAACCACGGCGCACAGCAACGCCGGGTGCTGCAGCCTACGGTAACTGAGAAGGGCTACATTCAGACAGAACCCAGCTGGAAGGAATAAAACCTCCTTTTCTAATGCCCAAATCGCTTATCCAGCTCACTGGAGTTTGTATTTAAATAAGTCACCAGCTTCCGGTACTGAGGATAGTAATAGCGATTATTTTAACGTATATAGAAATATATTTATGCTATGAATATCCAGCAAGGAAAAATCCAGGAGGAGCAGTGAGGAGAGACCTGAGATAAACAGCTCTACCCATCTCCTACACGCTCTTTTGAAAAGTGCTTCCCTACACCGATCCTGCATTTCCCCTTTCGAGCTGCAACACCAGCTGAAAACAAAATAAACTCCCATTTGAAAGAGAGCCTACAGAAGGCACGTGAAATGAAAGAAGTTAATCATAAAACAAGAAGAATGAGTAAAACAGATGCAAGGCACAGGATTTCACCATCTTTAATTGCTTTATTCCCGAGTTTGGTACCCATGTTTGTGTTTCCTTTAGCAGCACCTCCCCACAAACCAGACACTCTCCCTCCCGTGTGAGCCCCAAGGAACGTTTTAATCTTACAGCTCTGATTTCATTTATGTAACCCATCCAGCTGCACCCACACTGAGTTTCACACACAGTCTCAGGCCTAAAAAACTGCACGTATTCCAGCTGAAACCCAGTGGGAAGAAATCTCCCAAGGAATTCCACGATTTTTGATTAAGGTAGTTCTAAACATGTATCTGTTTACGTCCTCACAACGTTTGGTACGGGCTGAGTATCTGTCTTAACTGCCCGTGAACTCACCAAGTTACCTTCCCTGCCACCATTAAGTCTGAAACAGTACAAATAAAACAGACTTTTATTTATTCCCTTTGATTCTCCGGTTCTGCAGACAGAAAGCACGAGGACTTCGGGACATCTCAAAATACAGGCTATAATTGAGGGATACGTGAAAAATACTTGTCAGCTGCCCTACATAGACATCTACTGTATTTTCAGGAGCTACTACACCAGAAGCAGGCTGACTTGCTATAAAACCATTCCAAATTCCCCCTGAAAATGCCTCACGCAGCATTTCACAGCCGATCGTAGGATCATTAAAAATGCATATGGCTAAAACACTTTGTAATCTGGAGACCTGAGTGACACCCCCAGCAAAAAATAATGTAGCCAGATACTTCATTGCTTAAAACTACTGCCAAATAAATCGGAGATTTATCATGAGCAAGGAGGCTCAACGCACTGCAATCATATTCCAGATAATGAGAAAATGTATTTTTCTCGAGCTGTAACGATATCACGACAAAAGTGCAACGCGTGAATGAAAAGTTAGACTCCGGGGCGGGGGGGGAAAATAATTAAATCAAACCAGAGGATTAACGAACTCAAATCGGAAAGAAGGATTCAAGTAGATTAAGTATGGTGTACGACTACTGGTAAACAAATTTTGCTCCGGCTGACGAGAAGGTACGGGGAGAGCGAGGTTCATTAGGAGAAGCAATAACAGAGCCACGGTAAAGCGTGTCATCTCCTAATGGCGCAAGGCTGGCTCTCCCCCCCCCCCAGTAATCACCAAGAAACACGAAAAACATTCAAAAAAAAACCCAAGCCGATACTCCTTGACAGGGCGGAATCCTCATCCATCGCAGCCCGGGGATGGCTGGGGGTTGGGGGGGGCTGCAGAGCCCGAAATCCCTGCCGGAACCTCAAACTAGGTGGTTTTCCAGCAGCCCATTTCCCAACTTTCTAGCGAGACCCCCGTGTTTTACGGGAACAGGAGAGAGTTAAAATGGGGAAACCACTTCCAGCATCCAACGGGATCGGCGCCGCCGCCGCATCCCCGAGAGCGGTCGGGGCTCCGCC